>CM060381.1:30467538-30743031 GCA_030545235.1 Helianthus tuberosus
CATCTTAAAGTTATTGAGAAAGAGATAGTTGAAAACCCTAGATGATGGGGGGTATATATGCCAATGGTTGGTGGAGAAAACAGCTGGCGGTTGGTGGAAACTGCCAATGGTTTTAAAGGAGCAATTTGTCGAAAATGCCCTTCGGATTCTTTTTAGTTTTTAACTATCAGATATTTATGTTTGTAACTAGTTAAATTTCCGTCCGCGCGTTGCGGCGGGGACCCGATGACTGCAAAACGCGTGTCAGTAGATAACGAATATCAAAACATAAATAAAAATGTCGTGAAAAGGATATTCAATCCTTCCTAAAAAAACGATTTTAAATAACCTAATATATAATAATAGGACCCACACGTCCTACACGTTGGAAATTCGGTTGTTTTCAATTCAGTTATTACGGTGCTAACACGTTAAAATATGGATGAGCTCGGTACCGGTAACGGCACCGAAAGTACCGATTTGGAAAATCATTGAAATTAGGTACCGGCACCGAAAATGTTTGGTACAATACGGTATGGTATTTGAAGGTAAAAATCAATAAATATAGGTATGGTGCTAGACCGGTGTCGAACCGAAAGTAACGATTCTGAAAACGCCAAAAGGTGGGTACCAAATTGGTACCGAAAATGATTTGGTATAGTAAATTTGGTACCGATACGATACCGGTTTGATTACAGGATTTGATACGATTTGCTCATCAATAATCTAAATATCCAAGTTAATTTTACATGCTACAATTCATTCATTACGTAAAAAGACAAAAAAATAAAGCAAAATAAGTTGTTGTGTATATAAAACCTCATTCAAACAAAATACATTTTACTTACTGTGTGTATGAAAAGTAATCTAAACTGTGCAATTACTTGCATTGCTACAGGATTTGATAGCTCGGTATAAACGGGTACCGAAAATACCGTTACTGAAATCCCCAAAAGTGGGTATCGGTATCGAATATACATGGTATGGTACGGCTTGATACGGTCGGTACTGGTACGGCACCAGTATTTAAGGGTAAAACCCGATGAATACCGGTGCCGAACGGATACCGAAAATACACTCAGTTTGATAAATTTGATACCGATATCGGTAACCGATACTATTTATTCATTTCTATTTTTATTAGTGTTCATTCACTTCTCTTTTGAATACTTATATTTATATTACTGTTCATTCACTTGTATTTTTAATATATAGGATTTTTAATATTTATATTTATATTACTGTTCATTCACTTGTATTTTTAATATATAGGAGAATATATTTTAACAACCTCTAATACTCACTTGACTATCTTTCATTATTTCTAATCAACCTCTAATGCGCACTTGACTATCTTTCATTATTTCTAATTTCTTAGTTTTACTTTATTCTTTTAACTTACTCCTAAATCCAGGGGTGGACCTAGAGTGATAGAAGGGGTAACCTCCGTTGCCCCTTAACGCTCCGGTGACGCTTCGACGGTAGTGTAAATTTTGGAAAAATTTGACGTTTTTTCGCTTTCGTTACCTCTTTTTATTGAAACGTTACCCTTATACGGATTTTCTAGATCCGCCACTGCCTAAATCTACACCAATTGTTCACTATAGGACTATCACTTTCAACTACTTCACACCTCGATACTACAACAGCTTCGTAGTGATAAGCTACTAGTTCAATAGTAACATCCATTAGTTACTAAACTTTGTCTTACGTAGGGGTGCAAACGAGCCGAGCCCGAGCTCGACCAGGCTCGAGCTCGAGCTCGTTTAACGTATCAAAGCTCGAGCTCGGCTCGATTCGAGCTTTATTTCTGAAGCTCGAGCTCAACTCGAATGTAATTTTTCAAGCTCGAGCTCGGCTCAGGCTCGACTCGTTTAGTATTTTTTAATTAATTTATATTAATTATAATTATTATTATACATATAATTTAGTTATTTTTTATATTTATATAAATGGTAATTATTATTATATAAATATATGTTTAATATATTAATAAAAAATATATAAATAGAAAGCTCGATTAGGCTCGCGAGCCGGCTCGAGCTCGATAAGCGAAGCTCGGGCTTGGGCTCATTTACTAAACGAGCTTGTTTTTAGGCTCGGGCTCGAGCTCGAGCTCATTTAAGCTCGGCTCGTTCGAGTTTTTTTTTTTCGAGCTGAGCTCGAGTAGCTCGCGAGTAGCTCAGCTCATTTGCACCCCTAGTCTTACGTGAATGAGAAATCGTTATCAAAAACTTTGACAAGTCATGAATTAAAGGTGTTTGAAAACGTAGGCAGAGGTGTTGGGTATGATCTCCTTTTAACCACGCCTCAAAAGCGACTAAAGTGTAGTTTGTCGGTGATTGTACATACATACATAAAATGCCAATTCATCTACCTTTGACCATTAACAAAGGAAAGTGATACAAAACCTAAATAAAGCATAGTTCTTTTTTTTTTTTTTTTTTTTGAAAGGCAAACTTCATTAAAAACAACCCAACCCGAGAACCGGGAGGGCAGCAACGAACAACAAACCTACATAATTACAAAATTACACCAATCCGACCAAGAGATCGAACAATTCTTAGATCTATTTTTGTACCACAAAAAACCTAAAGATCTAACCTCACCAAAAACGCTTTCTACATAAAGCATAGTTCTTTACAAACCGAATTTAGATCTTGGTTAACTCATTCAAAATAATATATATACATACTACTATTAAGCCCATGCGTTGCAGCGGTTGTAATAAAACAATGCTAAGTAGTAGCATACTATACCATTGTCAGCGAAAAGCAGACGTAAAATCTTTGAATCACGCACGCTCGTTGCTGAGAAATTAAATCGAAACGTAAAACATAGAAAAAAAATAACTAAGTCCATCCAGGACCCGCGTGTTGGACGAACTTGTCAAACGCATAAAAATAGATGTGACGCGACGGGCCAATCAAACGGGGAAAAATTTACGAAAAAATGTTGAACCCCACATGCACATTGCGATGCGTTAACTCACAAAATTTAGAACGAATCGAAAAACTTGGAAAAGATGGAAAATATGGTGCACCAAAATTAAAAATAAAAAAGTGTTGGGATTAAATTGCAAAAGTTAAAAAACTATCACTGACTTGTCTAGCATGGGTTTGCAAACCCGGTTCATGAGATCCATGAAAGCCGCGGGTGCATTAGTTAACCCAAAGGACATCACGAGAAACTCGTAATGTCCGTACCGTGTACGAAAAGCCGTTTTCGGTACATCCTCCTCTTTGACTTTCAACTGATGATACCCAGATCTGAGGTCGATTTTTGAGAACCAACTTGCACCTTGTAATTGGTCAAATAGGTCATCAATTCTTGGAAGCGGATATCGATTCTTTACCGTGAGTTTATTCAACTCCCGGTAATCAATGCACATACGCATGCTCCCGTCCTTCTTTCTCATGAATAATACCGGTGCGCCCCATGGTGACACGCTTGGCCGAATAAATCCCTTGTCGAGCAATTCTTGGATTTGTGACATCAATTCTTGCAATTCTGATGGCGCGAGTCGATACGGCGCCTTGGCCACAGGTTTTGCGCCCGGAACCAATTCGATCCCGAACTCTACCTCCCGTACTGGCGGTATTCCCGGTAAATCTTCCGGAAATACATCGGCGTATTCGCGTACCACTGGTACGTCTTCCATCTTTGGCATCTCTTTGTTTGGTTCATTTGCGTATATCATGAATGCTTTACATCCGCGCCTCATAAGTTTGTGGGCCTTTAGTATTGAACACATAACGGGACTGCCCCCTTTTTCGCCATAAATGGTGACTTGCTTTCCACTTGGAGATGTCAACTGTATCTCCTTGCGGAAACATATCACCTTTGCATGATGTCGGGATAACCAATCCATCCCTACCACTACTTGAAATTCTCCCATTGACATAGGGATCAAGTCTATCAAATATTCCTCATCATCAACGCTTATTTTGCAATCTCGACATACATCACATACAAGAAAACTTTTGTTATCACCTATCTCTACCTCTAATGGCATAGGCAATTTTGTTAGTACAAAAGAAGGATGTCGAATAAATCCATATGAAACAAAAGATTTATTCGCACCCGTATCAAATAACACATGTGCAGGAATTGAATTTATGGCAAATATACCTGAGACCACATCGGGCTCTGTTTTTGCCTCCATTGCTGTCAACTGGAAAGATCTCGCCTTTGCTCTTGGTGTCTCAGTAGGTGTATTCTTGTCATCTTTCTTTCCAACCAACTCCGGGCACTCAGATTTCTTGTGACCCGGTTGGTAGCATTTGTAGCACACCGACACCTTTCCCGGGCACAATGCAGCCGTGTGTCCCGTCTTCCCACATATAGGACACGGTTTGTCCTTGAACCGGCACTCACTTTTGTGCCCTTTTCCGCATATCTTGCAGTTTGATGACCCGCCTTTACCTTCTTGTTTCTTTGAGGATTCTGTTGTGCGCGCCTTTTTCGTTGGGCTTGGATTTACTATCTGAGCCCTTCTTTCACTTCTTTCAATCTGTTTCTTCAACTCTATCTCCCGTTCCCGAGCAACGTTTATAATTTCGGTGAGAGTCTCATACTTTGAAGGAGTCATAAACTCCCTATACTCGGCGCTCAACATATTATAATAATAATATATTTTCTGCTCCTCATTCGTTATCAACTCATCACAAAACTTCATCTTATCCATGAATATTCCCGTGATTTTGTCAATAGATTCACCCTTGTGTCGAAGCTGCATGAATTCTTCCTTGATCTTGTTAATGACTGCCTTGGGACTGTGATGTTTAAGAAACGGCGTCTTAAACTCATCCCATGTCATAGCCTTAGCCGCTTCGCTTCCAATTTCCTTCTTCTTGTTATCCCACCAGTCTTTCGCTTGACCCCTTAACTGACCCGTGCCATAGGCTACGTAGTCATCCGGATCACAACGAGTCCTTTCAAACACCCCATCCATATCGCTTAACCATCGCTGACATATGATCGGGTCAACCTCCCCATTATAAATGGGTGGTTTACACGCCATGAACTCTTTATAGGAACAAGATTTTCGTCCTCCTGACTTCTCCTTTGCTAAATTGGTATTATCCTCCAATTTCTTGATTCTTTCTTCCACCACTGATAATACCGTGGATTGGATTTTGTCGATGAAACCCGACAAACTGTTTTCGATTGCTTTTCCTACCTCTTCAGCAATCACTTCTCTCGTTTGCTCGGTGACTCTTGGCACCGCATCATCATTGCCTTTATCCGTCATCTTTAACTGAAATGTTTACATTAAGCGTTAACATTTCATTTATGACGTATGATTTATTCACTTCGGTTTGTTCAAGTTCATAACTTGTTTTCACCGTTCTTATTTAATGCACTTTCCGGGTTTGAGTGTGTTAACACACTCTTCCCATGCATTTCCATTCATTACTTCCCTTTTTATACTTAGTAACTCTACTTTAGAACAATTTACTCTTACCGGATGTTTGATCAAGCTTGAACCGGACACTTGTTAACAACCTTGGGCTCTGATTACCAACTTGTAACACCCTAATTAATTTGACGGAATTTAACTAATAATTTGATGAAACTTTATAAAAATCAGAGTTTACAAAATCTTTTCGTGTTTAAACCATATACACTTGAGATAGTACCAAACACATCCCAAGATAATCCATAACAAGTTTAAAAGTTAACCCTTGCTAGTAATCTAACCACTAGTTTAAGGGATTTAAAACGCGATTAACAAAAGTGTTTACAACATGATTATGTCTAGACAAGATTAAGATTAATGCGGAAGCTTCAAAATGCGTGTTCGGTTCTTGACATTGTACTTGATCATCATCCGGGAGTGGCTTCATACATACCTAGGGTCAAACACTAAAATATTAGTTTTGACATTAATACATTACTTATAAACAAATTTTAATGACGCGAAGCAACAAACAAAATATAATTTTCCAGAGTTCCACCGTAACTTACGGTATCACCGTAAGTTACGGTGAACCTGGAATATCCCTGGTTCTACCGTAAAGCAGGAAGTTCGTACCGTACAACTTTGATGTTCACTTGTATTTTTAATATATAGGAGAATATATTTTAACAACCTCTAATACTCACTTGACTATCTTTCATTATTTCTAATCAACCTCTAATGCGCACTTGACTATCTTTCATTATTTCTAATTTCTTAGTTTTACTTTATTCTTTTAACTTACTCCTAAATCCAGGGGTGGACCTAGAGTGATAGAAGGGGTAACCTCCGTTGCCCCTTAACGCTCCGGTGACGCTTCGACGGTAGTGTAAATTTTGGAAAAATTTGACGTTTTTTCGCTTTCGTTACCTCTTTTTATTGAAACGTTACCCTTATACGGATTTTCTAGATCCGCCACTGCCTAAATCTACACCAATTGTTCACTATAGGACTATCACTTTCAACTACTTCACACCTCGATACTACAACAGCTTCGTAGTGATAAGCTACTAGTTCAATAGTAACATCCATTAGTTACTAAACTTTGTCTTACGTAGGGGTGCAAACGAGCCGAGCCCGAGCTCGACCAGGCTCGAGCTCGAGCTCGTTTAACGTATCAAAGCTCGAGCTCGGCTCGATTCGAGCTTTATTTCTGAAGCTCGAGCTCAACTCGAATGTAATTTTTCAAGCTCGAGCTCGGCTCAGGCTCGACTCGTTTAGTATTTTTTAATTAATTTATATTAATTATAATTATTATTATACATATAATTTAGTTATTTTTTATATTTATATAAATGGTAATTATTATTATATAAATATATGTTTAATATATTAATAAAAAATATATAAATAGAAAGCTCGATTAGGCTCGCGAGCCGGCTCGAGCTCGATAAGCGAAGCTCGGGCTTGGGCTCATTTACTAAACGAGCTTGTTTTTAGGCTCGGGCTCGAGCTCGAGCTCATTTAAGCTCGGCTCGTTCGAGTTTTTTTTTTTCGAGCTGAGCTCGAGTAGCTCGCGAGTAGCTCAGCTCATTTGCACCCCTAGTCTTACGTGAATGAGAAATCGTTATCAAAAACTTTGACAAGTCATGAATTAAAGGTGTTTGAAAACGTAGGCAGAGGTGTTGGGTATGATCTCCTTTTAACCACGCCTCAAAAGCGACTAAAGTGTAGTTTGTCGGTGATTGTACATACATACATAAAATGCCAATTCATCTACCTTTGACCATTAACAAAGGAAAGTGATACAAAACCTAAATAAAGCATAGTTCTTTTTTTTTTTTTTTTTTTTGAAAGGCAAACTTCATTAAAAACAACCCAACCCGAGAACCGGGAGGGCAGCAACGAACAACAAACCTACATAATTACAAAATTACACCAATCCGACCAAGAGATCGAACAATTCTTAGATCTATTTTTGTACCACAAAAAACCTAAAGATCTAACCTCACCAAAAACGCTTTCTACATAAAGCATAGTTCTTTACAAACCGAATTTAGATCTTGGTTAACTCATTCAAAATAATATATATACATACTACTATTAAGCCCATGCGTTGCAGCGGTTGTAATAAAACAATGCTAAGTAGTAGCATACTATACCATTGTCAGCGAAAAGCAGACGTAAAATCTTTGAATCACGCACGCTCGTTGCTGAGAAATTAAA
This sequence comes from Helianthus tuberosus, assembly GCA_030545235.1. Lineage (NCBI taxonomy): Eukaryota > Viridiplantae > Streptophyta > Magnoliopsida > Asterales > Asteraceae > Helianthus > Helianthus tuberosus. The sequence continues at coordinate 30,475,145 of CM060381.1, forward strand.
TCGAAACGTAAAACATAGAAAAAAAATAACTAAGTCCATCCAGGACCCGCGTGTTGGACGAACTTGTCAAACGCATAAAAATAGATGTGACGCGACGGGCCAATCAAACGGGGAAAAATTTACGAAAAAATGTTGAACCCCACATGCACATTGCGATGCGTTAACTCACAAAATTTAGAACGAATCGAAAAACTTGGAAAAGATGGAAAATATGGTGCACCAAAATTAAAAATAAAAAAGTGTTGGGATTAAATTGCAAAAGTTAAAAAACTTTGGATTAAAAGTAAAAAAACAAAGGGTCTAAATTGCAAAATTGAAGTTATTTATTAATTATAGATAAAGATAAGGATGATACCTATATATTGGTTATTAATTAATATTAATATTAAAAGAAAATTTATTAAACAAATATAAATAAAATTTATGAGGTTGAAAGAGAAAACGCCATGTGTTATTATTTGGAGTCTTTTAGCTGATGCACATTCTTTTGTTTGAGGTTTCAAGATTTTCTTGTGGTAAATAGTGAAGGGATTTATTTAGGTGCAAAGATACCCTTATGTACTGCAGAAACAAGTTTATTTTAGGGTGGGTCTATTCGCACACGCTCTTTGTCTTTTTGCACACTTAAAGCGCCCCGCTATGGCCAAAGCGGGGCGCTTTGAGTGTGCAAAAAGACAAAGAGCATGGGCAGGAGTTTGTGTTGTTTTTTTTAAATAGGTGGGATGTGGGTTAGTTTGGTAGTGTTTTTTGGAGGAAAAAATTGTATTTGAGTTTTATTATTATTATAAAATATTAGTTACATATAATTCATAGTTGTTTTATAATTACGTTTTTTAACGTCATTATTTTTATAGAACGTATATAATATAAGTGCGTCTTTATAAACTGTTAACCTAGTTTATTTTGTTAAATTAAACGAACACGTTAAATAAAATGTACAGAAAGCCATAAGAATTAAACGTAAACAATCCAAAACCAACGTGATGTAAATAGAAGATTAACTGCAATATATATATATTTATATATATCAGTTTGTACATACAAAACAAAAAGGTACAACTGAGTACATAATACATAACAAAACACTATACAAACAAACTAAGGTACTAATCCTCGTGCGGTGGGGACGGTGGGAGGGGAAGTGGAGGCAACCCAGCGAGCTCTCGTAGAGCAACGAGCGTCTCGACGATCCAGTCAATGCGTGCGCCCTGGCGTCTGAGGCGCCGGTCGAAGTCCCGAGCCACCTCACGCGCTACCGGAGGCAGGTCAGCGTAAACGTGCTGCGGGTACTGTGGCGGCTCAGGAGCTGGCTGAACTGGTGGTACCGGGATCTCCTCGACATGCTCCTCCTGAGCCGGATCCTCGAATACAGGCTGAGCCTGAGCCTGAGGTTGAGCCTGAGCCTGAGGCTGGCACGGGTACTGATCGAGGCCCAGAGCCTGTAGCTGAGCCTGCCGAGCGGCCTCCTGAACATCAGGAGGGGCTAACACTCCAGCCCTCGACTCAATAACAACCGGGATGACCTCCGGCACCACCTCCGGATGCCAAATCAGCCCGTCACGGCCCTTAAACCTCAGACCAACATCAAAGGTACGGGTGATCTGCATGGCAGATACTGACGCGCGGCCCAACGTAGTCGACGGGATCGGGTCGGACAGCTCCGGATCACTCTCGGGCATGATCCCTAGCGAGCGTGCAATGGCGGTGATGTATGAGCCAGTGTGCAGGTACCCGCGGAAGCTGCCGGTGGTATGATGTGGCAAAGTAATCTGCCACGCAGGCTGCTAGATCGCAGGGCTGGCGGCGAAGTAGGCAGTATAGAAAGCGCTGTGTTATGGCCTAAGCGGGGCGCTTTGGGCCTTTTTTAAATTTTTTAAAATTGTTTTTAATTCACAAACGCGTCGATAATAGTCTAAATTTTACGTTTTCTCCATTATACATCATTTTTTATTATATATGGACTATACTGCAAGTTCCGGATCAAATCAGTTACGTGTGATGTCTTATTCCGTTATATCGTATCATTTTGGTTTGAAAGCACAAGTACTCCTGTGAGAGGTGTTATGTGTATCAGCCGCCTACCGTACATGAACATGACGTATTTTTTCATTAATTGTAGTATTATGATGTATATTGTCATTTTGGGTCGTATAAGTGCGTATTGAATCTGATTGGGTCGTGTCGGTGACATTCGGTTTTTAACGTGATGTAACGCATATATTGAACAAACACAAACGTGATTATTATTAAACACATTTAACATACATCGTGAACATATGGGGTTACATTAAGGTCAGGGGCACGATACGTAAGCATTTCGTACGCGTTGATCTGATCCCTGTATAATGTATGCCAGGCTGCTGCGCGCTCTGTTCTGTTCGCTGTCCAGAGTAGGTTTGGGGGAGGCATTGGATAACAACCTCCAAGCTCTACATGTATGAAATGCCCATGGTCGACGAACACAACCGCAACCACCAGGTGAGGTTCCTCAGCTTCGTTTGGCCCGCCCAGCAGAGGGAAAATTGTATCGCTCCCACGGATGTCGAAGGTGTGAACAATCACACCGTATCGTTGGGCAATAAGAAACTCCGTCTCAGGCATCGTCATGTAATTTTCGATATCTGCTCGTCCCACTCCCTTGAAATCGATCCGTTTAACCAGCGCATCTTAATGTCCTATGTTTTCCGGATCGAAAACCTGCCTCCAAAGCGATTCGTTCATACGTAAATCCTTTATAAGTTGTTTCCGGATCATCAAATATGAATTTTGTTTCACTCCTAACCCAACAGCCACCGATCGAAACCCACAATGACCATCTGGTTTCACGTCCTTTATTCTAACGATGTATGGATGGATCACTTCGGGAATCTGAGATGCGTAGTTGCGGATCGCTATATCCGTCTTAGGACCGAGCTTGATCATCGGGAAATCAGGGTGTAGGTTGATCGGTTTGGCATTCTTTTGTCTTCTAGAATCTTCGGGTGATATGTACGAGCTGTGACGGGGAAGATCGTCTGAGGCCTCGACCCAAGTTTCTTCCGACGGAATGTACGAGCTTTTTCTAGCGGCTTCAACCTTTCTTTCTTCTTGCATTTTCAATGTTGGGCGACCACGAGTTTTCTTCAGAACAGCAGGAGGTTTTTTGTTATTGTTCCCTGGATTGAGGATTTGCTGAAACTTTTCAAAGAAGTTCCTTTTCACTTGAGGGGGTGTTGGATCGATCTGTTGTTTCAATTTTTCAAATTCCGCGTCTACATCGATATCCTCTATGTTTTTCTTTGCAAGCTTGAAGTCAAGCTTCTTCCAGAACACGTCTATGTGTGTGATCCGGAGTTGCTGACCTGTGGATGAAAACAAATTAGGTGGCAAAATCATAACGAGAAAGGTCAAAGATATTAATTACCGTTATTTTCCAACTTTTCCAAACGACAGGCACATGGCAAACCACAGCTGGTAAAAAGTTGGCAACCACAGCTTGCACCGTAGGCTCTCAACCCGTCTTCCTTACGTTTTAGTTCCCTACTCAAAAGCTCAATCGCATACATTGAAACCTTTCTGAGAATATATGCAAGCATGGGCTGATTCTTGTGGTGCGTCATCACTTTTTGGAGGCTTGTTTCAAAGCTACTACTAATCTCGGTGTATTGTCTATCAACAACATGATCAACATACTGTACAAGTTTATCCAGTGTGTTGCGATGACTTGGAAAGTGACTTTTTAGTGTTGCATGCATGCCCTCAACCCTGTTGGTCGTAGTTTGGTGAAAGTTGATAGTTTTGTTAATCCAGCAAGATACAAACTTTTCACGGTACGGATCCAACCAGGATTTCTTCAAATAATCAAAAACCTCTAAAATTAAAAAACGTAAATAGTCAGTTTTTGTTATTATATAAAATTTGAATATAATTATGTAAGAAATACCCACGTTCACGGTCATCTTCTTTCAGCTGTGCTTCAAGGTTTTCCAAGTTATACCTGTATATTTCCTCGGTCGTAGACTCGCACAATAACCAAAATGTACGTACGAATTCTTTCCACTCATTGTCAGAGAATTTCTTCTTGCTGTTCTTATTAATATTTTGTTGAATATGGAACCGAAAAAGATACTTATGCGCTTTTGGAAAAACTTGTTCACACGCGTTCATTAGCGCAAAATCCCTGTCTGTTAAAATCACGAGCAGTTCCATACATCCTACCAGCATAGACTTGATCCTCTGCAACACCCATAGGTAGTTCTCTGACTTCTCAGCGGAAATTACCGCACAAGCAGCCGTAAACGATTTGTTTGTCGACTGCCTACGACCTGAACAAATGGCAGGTTGTACATGTTCGTTTTGTAGGTGGCGTCAATCATTAGCACATGCGGGAAGGCACACCACATAGTGAATGATTTTTCGTTAACAAAGAAGACATCTTCAACTTCGTTCGATATCTCATTCGTGCGCATGTAATAAGTGTAATCTTTTTCGAGAAGAATGTTTCAAGTTTTTGCATCGGAGACTTACCGACATTTTTTTCGGCGTTGATCTTCTGAACAGCGTTGTGTATATCTTTCGGAATAAGCTTTCTAGCCGGATTGTTTTTTGTCAGCGTTCGCCAGATACTTTGGTTGGGAATATCTTGCTCTGCCAGCTCCTTAACCAGTTTTTTATCCTCCGAAGAAAGCCTTCTCGTATACGCGTGACCCTCTAAGTTTTCAATAGGAGTGTGGTTATGCTTCGCCTTCGTCACCTCGATCCTCCAAACACTTCCGGATGATTTCGAAAACCCGATCATCTCGAACGGGCAGCCTATTTTCTTGCTACCCGTTTTCCTCTGTGTAGCTATACTCTTATGCTCCCCACCAAAAGTACATTGAAACCAAATCTTGTAATTCTCTCCTCTTTTATTCGACCTCTTAATCACAATGAGGTAACCGTTGTCTTTTGCCGTGTCTTGTACCCAACGCACCAACGCTTTACGTGACGAAAAGGTCTGCGTTGTATCAAACGAAAATGTAACCGGGTAACAGCCTTCCTCGTCAACAGACACATCCCCCGGCTCACCATCGTCACCGAGGTCCGAATATACTTGATGTTCAAAGCTCGGTTGACAACCGTAACTGTGGTTTGGATAACACTCCGGCTGTACAAAGTTGTACTCGCCACCGTAACCGAAATTCGAATAACCTTGTTGTGCGTAAGGGTCCTCCACAGGGGTATTCAAATCCAGCGTCACCGTGTTATCACGATAACGAATGCCAGATACAATCTCCGCCTCCCTCAAGTTGGACGAGACCGGTTTCTCATACGAGTCAGAAATAGCGGTCCCCTCGTAAGAATCAGGAACAACTGACTCGTCAGAATATTGACCAAAAAGATAGTTGCTTAACCACGACATCGTTTTTTCAACACACGTAACTAATACAGCAAAGAAATCAACAAAACACTCAAATACCCTCGAATGCTAAATGTTCTGTCTATGCAGGTTTAAATAATGAAAATTTGGGGTCGAAGCGCCGCGCTTTAGCCATTGCGCGGCGCTTAGGGTTCACGGGACACTGCAACCTCGTATCACCTTTATGTCTCTGCAACATCGTATCACTTTATGTCAGTCAAATCAACTTTTGTCAAGCAAAGCGCCGCGCTTTGGCCATAGCGCGGCGCTTTGGGATGTGAAAATAATTTTCTCCGTGTGTGATTAGCATGACCCTTATTTTATTTCTGAAAATTGGTTTTATTCCCTGTGAGATGATCTGGTTGATTGAGCTTTTTAACTAATGACTTGGGATTTTGTTAGTTTAATTATATTGTTTAATATATCTAATTATATTGTTTAATATATCTAGTTATAACTTTCATGAAGAAGTTACAAGGAAAATGAAGGGGTACCTTTTTGTAGTACTGATTTTTTTTTTTTTTTGTTTATTACTCATTTTTATTTTTGGTCAAATAAGTGATCCTACAATTTCCTATCAAAGCTTTACTTTTTCTTCAACTTTTGAACGCTTATGTGAAAGTATGACTTTTTCTGTGTTTTTATTTTTATTTATATTGTAGGTCCATTTTATTTTATGACTTTTTCTGTATTTTTTATATTGTAGGTCCATTTTATTTTATTAGTATATTTAGTTTAGTTTTATATATATCTTTAAATCTTTTGTTTTATATAGCTTTATTGATTAGTTTAGTTGTAAAATATAGAACTAGTTGGATTTTTTCTTGGTGCGAGTTCGGTCGGTATTGGGTTGGTTCATTACGGTACCGGTGCTCGATATAGCAATTGGAAGAGAAAACACAAAAAACAAAGTTGTGATATGCCCAATTCGGTTGGTATCGGTTACGGTACTTGCATACTCTTTCATGAAAAGCTGAGTTGCTCAATTAAACGTTGTGATGGTTATTCAACTATAAAACACAAATCTTCATATTTTCTGGTACACATTTTCACAATAGCATATCGCATAGTCGTTTTTATTTCTCTTTAGATTATCCGACAAAGAATTTGAGAGTACCATATTTAATACCAAATATTGGTATAAGGTGTTGAGAAATTAAGAATTGTGATATTAATAATAAATGTTTAATCTGATGCACTGATCAAGTTTAGCTATAATCTTTAGGGTGGGGAAATACATCTTTTTAATCATTCTCATTCTGCAAATCTCTCTCCTTCATATCAAATTTTTGTTTCATAATGTCATTTTTATCTTAAATCCATGGATTTGCACATTATTTTCATATAATCCTTATACCATTTTTTTAAATAATTAAATTAAATAAATAAAAATTGTAAAACACTTCATTACTTATATAAAGTTCAAGACTAAATTAAAACATAAAAAATAAAATACAGCTTATTCGTCTACATTGGGTATGTGAGTGTTTGCAATATGCTTAATGAGATTCGATCAAGTCTCTTGACAATGCAATTCCATAAGAACTAGTTGAAGAGCCTGCCGCGTTGCGGCTATTACTAAATGATTTCATACAAGAAGCTAGTATATATTTACATGAAGAAGTGTAGTCTGTTTTACAACATACATAACTTTTACAAAAGGTGTGTTGATGTAGCTAAGTGTGTTGACATATCAACAAGTTAAGTGACTAACACGTGATGTGGTAGTTTCGTAAGTTCATGTTATGTTTATTGGGCTGTAGCTTCTTCTTTCATGGATTCACAGCTACCCAAAAAACTGGTTACCAACTGATTCACCCTTCCTGCTCTATGTTAGTTGCAGGGCTAATAGTTGCGCAGATATCTGCGTACACGTTCACTGTTGTTAGTAAATTAGCATAATGAAATGGCTTAAAGTTATACTTGTAAGATTCGTCGTAGTGTGTCGTGGTCATCAGTGGTGAAGCTTGAGATTTCCGACCGAGGGGTTGAAAACGTATATACCCAAAAAATTCTATAAAACCGAGGGGTAAAAAACGTATATACCCAAAAATTCCTATACAAAAACTACATACTTTCCACTACTGAGCGAAAAGTTTGGGGGGTCGGCCGCCCCCACCTGCCCCCAATAAGCTACGCCAATGGTTGTCATGAAACCATGTTGAGATAAAATAACAGTGAAAATACATCCAAAATATGCAGTTATGTATACGTATGAAAAAATAATACATACCAAAAAAATAAAAAAATAAAAAATTGGTTCAAACCACCAAACCGAACTGCTTCGACTGGTTTGTTTTGCCATTTTCTGAAACTTAGTCAGCAGTCCGGCGTAGATGTATTGTCAAAACCAGCCATCAACACCCCTACGGCCCTACCCAAGCACACATCATGTATGCGAGTTCCAAGGTATTACATAATATTTTTACATATTATGATAGTTTCTATTATTGCGTATCTAAAATTAGGATTTAAATAACCTCTCTACGTGATTTAATATATAGATAACCTATATGTACAACCTAAAAAGCAATATGAACAACCTCTCCATGCATAAAAATTGCCTATGTACAAGAGACATGCTCCATGCATGGGCCTCGACTTTTTTTTTAAACGGCATGGGGCATGTCTTAAGTACGCATGTCACCTCACATCGGATGCAATGCCCCCTCGCCTGAACTAAGAGGTATACGCTTAAAAGCAAGTCGAGTAACTTCCAATTTGCCCTTAGTCCAATAGAAAATCAAATTCGATTTTTGATGTTGTGCGCGTGTTATCTGTTCCATCAAGACTTTGCTTGATGGTAGTTGAATCAACTAATAATATGCCCTAATGTTCAGTTTGCTACATAATCTAAGGTTGAAGAATTCATTGCCGATAAAATAAATCTGAATAGCACGTATGCATTGTTCCAAAAGGGACCCCACTCACCTGTTTTCTTTTTGCCAGTAGCAGCTTCTTTCTCTACTTTTAACTTTTTATTAGCAAGTGCAGTCACTGAAGAAGCAACTTCTTTCACATCAGCAGCTTTTAAAGAAGTCATTAACAATCTCATTACATGCTTCAGCAACCCAATTATGAAAGCTTTTCTGCATGTATAGGTCAACAAAAAGCTTAATTGTTGAACTTATCAACCGTTAAATAAAAACATATAACAAACTCAATATTACCTCAAACGGACGAAGTTTATTAGAAATTAGTTGTGGTTAAGCACCCCCGCGCTGCAGCGGGGTACAACCATATCAACAACATTAATAACACACCATCGTCTGCTCATACTCAACATATAGAGTATCTCGACCGATAATTTTGTATAGAGGACAATAAACCAACATGCTTTTCAGGTTGTATACGTGTGTAATTTCAATATTGAAACTTATATCAAGCTTATTTGTGTCTAAATACTGGGTAAATGATGCTAGAAAACTATATGCAGAGCAGGTTTTGGGGCTGGGCGGGTCGGGCGTTCGACCGAGGCCCAAAGCTCCGGAGGGCGCGAAATTAAAAAAAGTTTATATATATTTTCAAAACTTTTATTATATATTTTAAGCTTTATATATATATATATATATATATATTATAGAAAGATATATTTTAGAGCCCGAAATATATATTTTAAGGCCCGGTTTTCACTACTCGCCGGGGCCCAAAGTTTTTTTTAGGGTTATCGGGGGGGGGGGTGACTATAGGAAATATATAATTATTTGTGCTTCAGTTATGAAAAACTGTGCCCTTTGTGCTTGGCGCTTCGCACCTCGGTTTTAGACTTTGTCGCTTTTGTGCGCTTGTCTATTCAAATGCTTTCTCTTTTATTAGCAAGTGCAGCAAGTGCCTTTTAGGTTTCTTTGTAATAAAGATAAATCAATCCAAACAAAATTCCTACAGTCAAGTTTTATTAGTTTCCAGAAACATCATAGCTAGAATCAAACGAACATGAAGCGGTGTAATCGAACCTTATTTCTGATCACTTTCATCGGAAGCAACAGTTAAAAAAAAGAACGTCAATCGTCTTAGAAAACCAAAGAGAAAGAGCACATACCTGATTACATATAAAATCGAACCTACGTGGATAACCCTCTATCCGTCTCCTCGTTTTATACGCATGTTGCCACTTCATCCGATCATCACAGGTGCATCTTCTTCTTCTTCAGTTAAGAGTTGAGTTTGCCTGTAGGGTTCTTAAATTTCAGTTGATTTCAGCCAGAGATTGTGGTGGAGGCGACCGTGAAGTGAAGAAAGAAGCGGCTTCATCTGAGACATGCATATTCACCACCATCGCCTTGCAGATGATTTGAAGTGGCACCGCGCTTGTCAGCTAATCAAAACCAACCACGTCTCGTAATATTGTTCATTTCAGTTTCCTTATTAATGGATATAAATTAATAGACATAAATTGCCATTTGGGTCAATAAAAATCTTGGTTTTTTTTTCTTTATTATCAATATACACAACAAAACAAACGAAACAACCAATGCTCTTGAACCCAAAATCTAAATCACATTTAAAGACAACATACTTTAACCATTTGAACGCCGCTTGCTGAACCTGAATCTGCTCCGCGCCCACCAAATCCGCCTTCCATCTTTTTTTTTTTGAAAAGTCCTATTTTACGTCTCCCGACTTCCATAGCCACACGTCATCTGCTGCCTTCGCATCAAACCCGGACAAAATACCCCAGAGCTACTTTAAAGATACAACTATTTGGCTATCTGCGCTGATGTATTTAACATTTCCAAGTAATATTCGTATATACATACATACATACATACCGAAGGGAAGAGATAAACCAGAATTAATGAATAACGACCGGTAAATAAGAATGTAGACCTGCATGATCAGCAAATAGTGCAAAACTAAAGAAACAATTGGAATTCAATAAAAGGCCTAAAATAGACTCTTTAGGTTTACTTTTTCTGGTTAAGACTGAAAGTAAGCGTTTCTAAGTCGTTTCTAAGTCACTTTACATTGATCTATCCATTTCTAATTTGTTGTAAAAGTAATCAATTTAATATGTCTTAAATAAAAAAAACACATAAAACCACTTCAATGTGCTTCAACTTAAAATACCAGCATTCATAACGTTTATGCAGTGTATACAAACAAAATTCACAATCAATTCATATCAATACAATATACCCAAGTCATATGCATAATAAAAAAAACCACAGAGAACTTCACTGGTTAAACCCACTTGCTGGTACAAAACTTCCAATGTGGGCATGGAAAAACTATAAGTGCTATCTGTCTTGTAGATCATGATGCCATTCATGATTGAACATGGGGATACACTTAAGAGATACAAAAATAGTCGGCGTCGGAAGTTTTTGTGGGAAGCAATAGAGCAACGAAGGACGATGATAGGAAGAATGTACCACACTAATTCAAACAAAATGCTGGCTATGAACACATGATTTCATAACATAAGCCATTATTTATTTATATGAAGAAGTTTAGTTTGTTTTACAGCGATCATACTACATACATAACATCTACAAAAGTTGTGTTCATGTAGCTAATTGGGTTGACATACAAGTTAAGTGACTAACACATCATCTGCTAGTTCCCTAGCTTGTACCAAAAGCATGTTTCTTGAGCTGTTACATCTTCTTCTATGGCTTCACGCTGCTGTTACGTTATCATTAGCAGCTACCCCAAAAAACGGGTCACCAACTGATTCATCCTACCTGCGGTGCCTTAGTTGCAGGGCCAACATCTGCATACACATTGACTATTGTTAGTAAACTGTTCTTATTGTTATTCAGAGTCGGATTTATTGGTTTAAACATAACTTATTCAGTGTCGGGGTATACTACTAAAGCGCATTTTCTTTACCTGGTGAATCGGTATGAGAACGTTTGTTGATGTTAACTTTTGGGTCTGGAGTTGTTGGAGGCATTGCCTTTGCTAGAGTTCCTACACTGCTTCCCTGAGCATCACATGTCTCAGCGAGATCTGTAACGTTGGTGACTACGACATGACCTTCCCTTCTAACAGAGACATACATTATTTTCCTAATGCCTATAGCGTCAGAAATTTGTTGTGGCAGTGATTTGGGATCAGTGTAGCCATGTTTCAAGATCAAATCATCACAGCTTGTTTTCAGGAGGGCAGTCATTCCCTCATCAAAGAACATGACTTTAGTTGGTGTTGTTTCATCCGTAATGATCACATTAACAGAGTACCTGAAAAGAATAATGTTTGTTAATACTGGTTAGAAAATTCACCTATGTATGTGTCATACTTACAGGAACTTGGGTGTTATGTCTTCATCATCCTTGCAAACGAACTTCAATGACCCGTCTTCCTCCGGATAAACCGTTTTGTCGCAGGTTGAATAGTGTACATAAAACCATCCATGATTCAGGTCAAATTTCTCTATCCATGCGTGACACCTGAATCTTGTAGAGTGTTGTGTTTGATCATTGCGGAAGAACATGTTAGGTGTCTGTACGGAAAAGCATTACTAACAACCCCCTCACCCATTTACGTTAACATAACATATTGATATGTGACAGCCCGTTTTTTTTTCTTTCTAAAATAGACAGTGTAGGTTAGGGGTGCAAAAGGGGTCATGTTCGCGGGTTAGCGGGTTCAACGCGACCCGAACCCGAAAACCGTATCATACATATGAACCCGAACACGACCCGAAATTTCATGGGTTGACCCGAACACGACCCGTTTAACCCGAATTTTTTAGTTTTTTTTCTAAAATTTATATACTAAAATTACAACTTACTTAAAAACACAAATGTATATAATAATATCTTATTTAAATTATAAAATTTATATTAATTTCTCTTTTTAAGTTATAATCATGGCATAAAATACACACCTCATTTAATTTATAACATAAAGTATATTGTAAAAAATATAATATAGTATAAATGTGTTAAACGGATCAACCCGCCAACCCAACCAGGTTGACCCGACGAACCCTTAAACTAAACGGGTTTACGGGTTCAACCTGAAACTGACCCGAACCCGGTTAGACTAAACCTAAACCCACGAATTTTGTGTTAGATTCGTGTCGGGTTTTCGGGTCGTGCTTGAAATTCACACCCCTAGTGTGGGTATGTTTTACGGGGCATTGTTCCCTTAAATCCTCGTAGCTTTAAGTTTTTTTTCATGAAAATATGTGTTGAACATAACTATGCATAATTTATATTCGATTAACGAACCTAACAGTTTTATTTACATCGTTATGCTTAATGAACATGAGAATATTCTTTACATGTGATGCTTTAGTACCTTTTTCCCAGCAATGTCAGGAATCGTCAACTCACAAACAATAATTATCGGATCGTCTTCGTCATTGGGATCAACATGTGGTAGGTCCCTAAGCCTGTTTGTTTTCCAAATGTAGGAAATGTAAGGAAGTTAGATGTAATTTTGTAGGATTCAAGTAATAGGTATTTATATGTCTATATGTGCTTACCTCTTTGTATACTCGATAGTTTGTGGCATTTCCGAGTTGATAGCAACCGCTGTCAAATATGTAGCCTTGCGTTGAATCGAACCTATAAACAATATTTTTAATGTCTGATGTAAACTGCTTTGATAAATCTGTTTTAGTAGCAAGTATTTTATTTTTCAAGAAACATACCATAGTAGTTTGAAACTTGAGTGGTTGTTATGGCATCTATGTTGCCAGATCCAACATGGTCACCGATTAGATGTAACATACTCGGCCAAAGAGTGATCTCAACCTTGTTTCGACTGTATAACAGAAGATGTATTGAGAACCGTGTTTGTTAATAATTTATTATCATTTATGAGATAAGTTTGTGACACACTTACCGCTCGTCGCGTAGCACAACCTTCCTAACTACTGAAATCTTACCTGTTGGTTGGAGATAATTGCGGTCCATACAGCCTATGAAATCTGCAATTATTCATATACTTAGGGCTTAGTGTATAAATTATAAACCTATTTTCTATAACTGTTGATCATAGTATACGTGTACCAGTTAGCAATTTGTTAACTTTGATGCGACCCCTTAGCACCTCGTAGCTCACAAAGCCGAAGTATATATTTGGTATATATGCGCTTTCTATGGGAACAAACTTTGCCTTCTTACCTATTATAAGCGATGTTGGGTGGTTTATAGTAGCCATGTAGTCTCGAGGCTTGGTACAGACATATCCCGTAACCCTGTAGCATGATTGCAGCCTTATTATTTTGTCTAAGTATTCTATTTTGTTACCATCAGCTGTAGCTTCAATATCGTCTCCCTGCGTTACAGGTAATCTAATAGTGTTAAGATGTTATATGCCTTTCGGAAAAAACATAAACTATAACCTTGAAACATTGACCAACATATAATAGCATACGTTTTCTAATATCACAACAGGAATTGATAAGGATGGAATAATGTAACATTCCTATTTTTATCATATAAGATTATAGATTTGGTTAAATTTATTAACTACTAGTAACTAGTAACTAATTTATTTTTATAAATATTCAACCCAAATAGATTTAAACAATATTTTATATAGTTGGTTGAAATATTATATTAATTAATTGGCCTGTATATGGGTGACCTTTCTAAATAAAATAAAAGTATATAAAAGTTTATATTATTAGACGGGTAGATTACGGGTAAGTTAACTGTAAGAAATATGAAGTACCTAGATGGACCTATGAACCGTATAATAATTAAATTGTAAAAATATATTGTATTTTGAACCTACTCTATTTTTAATGAAACTTAGACCCAAATGTAGACAAAAATATTCTCGTTCCAATAACATATTTATTATTTTATAGAACGTTATATTTTAGTAGTTATAAGCGCCAAATTAGTGAAGCAGATAAATTAATTATAATATATAAATAATTAATTAATAATAATCAAAATCAAAACTTACGTATAATAGAAAATCTAAATCTTAACTATTCAAAGTTATATATACTTTGAAACTAATTGATTCATATAGACGTAGAACTAATTTCTTAATTAAAGAAAAGATGATGCATATGATGATGGGTTGCATGTTGACACATAAAAACTAAATTGAAAGATGACAGGTATATGCTACGTGGAGCATATCAAGTAATACTTATCAATTCAAAATAAGGAAGGATACGTGTCCATATTCACAAACTTATAGGAACCATTATAAATATCAAAGTTTTCGAACAAAACTTCAAACCGTTAAAATCTTGTCTTTCGCCTACTCTCTCTCATTCATATCCTTTTTATTTTTTCCCTATAATAAAGCCTTGCCCCGTTTTAAGTGTTTTAACTCCCGATTACCGCTACCCTTTCCGATTGATCTGAGTCTCATAACGTATGTCAGGGCTTTGCCCGACTAAGTTGTTTGGATTCGGTCTCGGACATCGGGATAAGGTTGAATGAGGGGTATTATACTTACCACGAGTGCATTATATATTTTTAAATAGTCCAGGAGTTATACCCAAAATTTATACCAGGAGGCTTTCTAGTTGAACCCTAAAGTTACAAAGTGGGTCCATTCTCTTTTCACAATTTTATTTCCTTTTTGTCCCAAACCATAAAAACTCTCACCAAAACTATTATTTATTATTATATTTTGTTCACAAGGAAACCTTAGTTAAGACCCCTAAGTAATCCTACATAAACCCTAAAGTTTTCAGAACAATCAGAATCAGGATCAGGGCCCTTAAAACTCAGGGGGGTATTCCCTATTGACGATTATCCACATATCTTGCTGTCAGAATTGAAATTTTAAAATCCGTCGACTCAGCTGAACTACAAACACACGTGGCAACCATATGATGAGATGTGACCCCTCGCGCCACGCGACGCTAACAGGGGTACCCCTCACGTCACACGAGGGGGTCCAAAATCTCAGTATAAATAGAGGATGTTGGGACTTGATTTCTGGAGTTGGAACGACGATAAAACTCAATTCGTGCGCCAAGATATCTTCTGTTTACTACAAACACACACTAGCTCGAATTCTGCTACGATACCGGGTATTAACTCGATCGCTGCTACGATTCAATGTCCGATCGATTTAAACTATCCGACCAGATGTTTAAGTACTATCCTTTGTCATTAGTCGTGATTCCGACAGGATGTTTAAGTGATTGCACTTTGTCATTTGTCGTGAGGGTTTTAATCTCGTGAGTTATCGTAAATGCTGTATTAGTTACTTACCTAGTTCGTGTGTACTAGGTTACAAGGCTAAATCAATAGGCTAAGCTCTGCCTATATAAATCTGCAATAGATCAAAGCTTATCTGTAGACTAAACTTTGGCCGTATGAATCTGCATGCTTATAAAGTGAGTCATTTTCTTTTTATCAAATTTATTTACAAAAGCATGTTTATTTTCAAAGTTATAATTACAGTGATTAAGTTTATGTAATCACCAAGTTACAGCCGGTATGTGGGGTTTTGTATACATTACTTGATAACCGTCACTATTGGATAACGAGTTAGCCAATGAGTGATATGACCATAGTCATAGACACCATTGGACAATGAGGTTACCGATGGATGGTCGAGTGACAAATACTGTGGGTAGTTGGTTGATATCAGGAAACATTGTAATCTCTCTTAATACTGTAAATTATAACAAATGTGTCGTTTTAGCAAAATGAATGAACTCACCAGTATTTCCTCCTGACAAAACCTTTTTAAAACGCGTTTCAGGTAATTACAGTAGATTGGAGTAAGAGATGGATACGACACTGAAAGGCTTCAAGAAGTGGCTTATTTTATTAACTAAATCAAATTAAGAAATATTGTTTTATGTAATCAAATTTATCTTTATTAAAGCTACCTTTGTAAAACATGGGTTTATCCCATCTATTTAATAAATAAAATCCGGTGTTTTCTAAACTCTGATATTTTTCCTAACTCACGGTCCTGATGAAATTTCCGCTGCAATATTTTTCAAAATAATCACCGGTACCACTTGGCTGTTCGCGGCTCCCGATTCCATCCAGGGTGGGTCGGGGGTCGTGACAGAAGGTGGTATCAGAGCCACTGATTTAAGCCATTAGGTGTTTTAATATAATACCTAAGTTTATATAAAAGAGTTAGGAGATTGCTATTAACTGGTAGCACACATGATAACATTTAGACTTGAACTTAATAAAAAAAATGCCTTAGTATAAGCTTCGAGATAAGCTAAGTAATTGTGTAAATAAAGTATGATGGATTTTGGTATGCCGTAAGAATAACGATTAGAACATTGCAGGCAATAGCATTTAATTGCTATTAATTCTTGCTTATTGATATTACTTTGTCTAGAATAAAGATATGTTACGGGAATACAAATTTCCCTAATTCTGGATAAAAGCCTAATAAAAGAGGCACTTTTTACTATTTATGGGAAATATAAAATTTTCTCCAACAAGACTGGGTATGGTGAAGCAGACTCTCCAGCTTGTCCGGATATACTGAGGTTACCTCTCCGGCGCGAACCGGATAAGACGGGGTATATAATATGTCAAACAAGTGACAAGATTTCCCTAAATAGTATCATGACCTGATATCTGACTTGTTTTTGGAAATATGAATATGTTAAATACATTGACCTTATAAAGGGTATGTATATTATAACATGTGAAATATGTGATTATATAGATATGTATATCTATAAGGAATTCCAAAAGTCAATTAAGAATAAAACAAAAGCGTATGTGTCTAGATTTCTTTATCAGGAATCTCTTTTCCGATATTAAACATTATTTTGTTTAATCATTTGTCTCATAACTCGTGCGACAATATAAACAATGGAAATCCTTTAAGTTGGTACGCCATCAAAAGTATAAGAATTTCCAATACGCAAGAACAAAGCATGTAAAGTTGTGCTAGTGCACAAGAAAACACATGAAACTTAAAATTTTACGACCATAGACGTCAAAATATATCACACACGACTTCCAAGGCAAGACCTTTGAAAAATATAAATTGGGCACGATGACACCAATGCTAATTCCGTCAATAGAAGAACTACTAATAAAAAAGAAGCACTTTGCCACGCAATCCTACAAACGACATGAATATCGCTGAGGTACATTGTAACAAGATTTTACAATCATAGGTGCACAGTCTAATCAGAGTCATAATTATTATCACTGCAAAAGGAGTCACATACCTTTGCAATTCCCTATTTCATTTTATTCCCTGGTAATGTCACTTAACAACGGTTATCACACGAAATTCCAGATAAAGTTCTCATATTTCTTTCATTGAAATTCTGATTTCTGTATATAATAAGTTGACTTTCGTGTTTCTATTTCCCCTAATGGTCATCATACCATGAGGATTTCTTTCATAGTAGCAAATATTGATCTATTTCATTTCTTGGTAAATCCACACGTTACACATGCATTGTTTGTTACGCATGTGGTTCGTTTGATTTATGAAGACCACTGGAGGGCTTCATTCCGATTTGTTATTTTATTCAAATATCATTCCGCTTTTGCACTGTGAACCGCATTATTGCAAAATGATGACTCTTTGATATCGAGTCAATTAATTTCTTAAATTCTTGTCAAACCATTGAGGTGAAGAATGTATATTTTATATATATGTATAAAATTTTGTTGAGATATATTCTCATTTAAGTTTAAGTTATTTATTATTAATAATTTTATTATTAGTAATAAATTAATAACAGTAGTGTTAGTATTATTTTTAGGTACTAGGGTTATTGTCAGGAGCAGGTATTGGATAGCCTAGCCTTAGTTAGGCATGGACTGATCAACTATGCTTAAACAAGGCAGCACTAACCAATATCCACCCATGATAATGATTAGTTAATATATATAAATTAAGTCATCATACTTATTTAGCAAAATTTTAATTATATATAAAAATATAATATATATATATATATATACTTTGTGCTGTAAGAAGAAGACATATTTTCATAAAACAATACAAGAATTAGATGGACGAATAAAATTATATAAATAATTGTCTATCACATGTTTTGTGGTAACTATGTACCGTAACGCTCTGGCAAGAAAATGAACATATAAGAATAATATGGTAGTCATCAACTACGTTGGGTTAAGAGAACATTATAGAATAGTCCCCGTTTTCACTTATTTACAACATTTGTAAATACATTCACAACGTTATATGGTTTCAAAATGAAAATAATTAATCACATAGAATCGACTCATTAAGTGATATATATTTTCAAATTATTTTACAAATACTTTTGTACAATAAATATTTTTACACCTTTATTTACAATTTTCATTTAACGTTATAAATAATAGTGATTTCTTTTACAAAATAATAAAACTAAAATATTTTGTAATGTAATAAACTCATTGTGGTATTTTGTATAAGTATAGTAAAATACTAAAATAATATTTATTTAAAAGCGGTGACCATTTACATATAGTAAAAATGTGTAACAAATAATATATATTACATTTGCTTTACAAATATAATGGTTGGTCATACCAAAACAACTTGTTCTTATTATATTTCGATCTCTAGAACATAGCATGAAAAAAAAAATATGGTCACTAATAGTGTACTGTAACACCTCGAAAATTTCGGGTTCAATAATAAAATGACACGTGTCATGTACGACAAAACGCGTTGTAAACCCGGATTAAATAAAGATGTTTCGGCAGGATTTAAAGTGGCGTCATGTTAAATTTTTACCTCTGAACGACCTCAATTATAAACTTAAGACCCGATTAAATGTTACACACATCTATTATGCCCTCAATTCAGGGAATTTTTGTCAATGAAGAAATTCCAAGTGCATGATATGACTCCTACGAAGAAAAGCAATGGTAAACCTTCATTTTCGGGTCTTGTATACATATTCAAATGAAACAACTTCAAATGGTAGGGTATGTTACAGTATAAGACACTTCTTGAAGGTCCCTAGTTGATAATTGAGGCCCCAAACTCGTGCAAGTGGATTGCCTTTTCGAAACACCAAGAAACAAACATTTTTAGCCCCTGATGAATAGTTGTGCACCGTAACAACATATTGTTACGATGCGCAACTAAGTGCCAGCAACCAGAAAACAGGCTGTTGCCTGTTATGCGCGATTTTGACCCATTTAACCGGTTTTTCTCACATGTGGACGACCCCTAGGCACCCCTAAGCACTAGTAACAAGTGTTATTCAGTTGTGGTGTGTCCTAGACTTTGTTGTCAACATGTTGTGGTGATTGAACTTGCTATATAAGGGCCTTCATGTTACAAACATTCCTCACAACTTCTCCTGCACTCTTGGATCATTTCTGGAGCTATCAAGCAGCCTCAAGTGATCATATTTCGTGCATTGGACTCTTGTAAGTCTGCTAGTTCTTGTTTAGTTGAGTTTAGCTTAGTTAATTAGCTAAAAGTCAAACCGTCGTAATTACGGTTTGACTTCGAGATTAGTCAATAATGGCTCAGTCATATCTCGAATTAAAAGTAGTTATGAGTTGGTATTTATGTGGGTAATAAAACCTCAAAAGGGTTTCCCCTGATCACCACCCTAACCAGGTCAAATGTCGGGTCAAACTTTTATTTAAAAAGTCAACATAATGCTTAAAATGTCATTTATGCATAATTAGCTATCTAGAACATATATAACCTGTTTGATCATTGCTATAACTTAGTAATAAGTGTAAGAACATGTCCAAACATGTTCAACCCGACTATTTCCTGTTTAGACGCGGTTCGGAACCGAAAGTCACATAGTTTGACTTTCGCTTTGACTTTCAGTTCTGACCCGTTTAGGCATGTTTTAGAAATGCCTCAGAGCTTTAATTGGATTAGGATACATGTTAGAACAACCCTCTGTGATTATGCACCTTGGTTCACTAGTTATCCAATTAATATGCATATTTCCGTTAATTGATCATATGTTGACCGTTATGCCCTTATTACCTTAAAACGTGATTTATGAAAATGTAAAAGTGTAGAAACCTTAGTTACTGATATATAAACTTGTATGCAAAGTTTGACATCAGTTTGACTTGTAGATTAAGAGTTATGCTCAATATCGCTAAATTAATGCTTTATGTTAATCAAATGGCGTAATTAGCGTATAGCCTAGTTAAGCCTACTTTTTGGTATCAAAATTAATACCCACTGATGTAATATATTATTTTGGGAATTTTAAAGATTTTTAATTAATTTTAGGCTGAGCATAACTAGTAGTCGTAAGCTTAATCCGGTAATTGTCGGTTTTGCCCTTACGGGCCATAAAATGAGTTTTACCTATCTAAACGACTCCAAACCTTTTGCTATTGATCACATATGTTAAATAAATTATTTTAAGCCTTATGGAAATATAAAAATATCAGAATTAAGTATCGAACCCGGAAATGGCCTTTAATCGCCTAATTTAGCGTTATTAACGCATAGTGTGTTTTAAAATCATATTGGACATACCCGGGTTGATACCTACTGATATTTTAGGAAAATTATGATATTTTTACAGTAAGCAAAGGTTGATAAACTCAGACTTCGTTTTTGAGCTTTTCGGCTTATGTGAAATTACCAAAATACCCCTACGGGGCATAGTTTGGTTAAAAATGATATATTTCACATATAAGCTTTAGCCTACTGTTATAACTCATC
Source organism: Helianthus tuberosus (assembly GCA_030545235.1). Classification (NCBI taxonomy): domain Eukaryota; kingdom Viridiplantae; phylum Streptophyta; class Magnoliopsida; order Asterales; family Asteraceae; genus Helianthus; species Helianthus tuberosus. Next base: position 30,496,071 of record CM060381.1, read on the forward strand.
AAATTGAGTATGTTTGCTGTTTACATCCGACCTGTAACTCAGTTAAACATCTAAACTCTTTTACAACCCTTAAAATGACCAAACTACCCCTACGGGGCATAGTTTGTGTTTAATTTCGTTTCGGGCATAACGAAAGACATCCTACTGATGTTACAACATATTTGAAGCATATTAACTTAGGAAACCTGTATATGGCTCTTGCGGATACCCGTTACGCTTACTTCGCGTTCGGTTCGGTTTATGTAACAAGTTTACATAAATTAGCCGAACGGGTCAAACCTTATCGGTTTAATCTCAAAATCTAGAATGTGCATGAAGGACCCATATTAAACAAGTCTCTGAACTTGTCGGGTCTAAATCACATTCTATCCGGTCTTCGCTTAATCGTGCGTACGAACCGTATCTTTGAAACTAGCCGGTCTAAGCTTAAGCTTAATTAAAAGACCCGTTAGGATTCTAATAGGTTATTATAAACCTTCATTCCAGATTAGGAGAACCAGTAAAAGCTACGTGCTATTTGCTTATTGTGAATTATACTTTGCATCAGGTAAATACTTTTAACTTATTTTCCCTATACGGGCTTGGGTTACGGTATATAGCATACCGCTTGATCGAGCATCAAATCTCCACATTAAGTGGGTAGTTGAATAATTTGATTGGCTCATTTAAACAGTCTTGTTTACTTTACAGCCTTTGGGGGGTTAATGACCATGTCCCGGATATCCTTGGCATCATCTTACGAGATTGGCCACGACCTGAGCACGGGGTGTAGGCGTACACCAATGTGCTAACTGTTTGGCCAAGTCAAACCGGAGGATGGTTGACTTGGTCAAACTTACATCGAACGCACATATAAACAAACCTAACACAAGACATCGTTTTGTATCATGACACAATACAGACAAAGTACAGACACAAGTAGCTTTGTCTTGATCTTCGTGTCTTCAAGTCGAAACCAAGTCGAACTGAGCTGAGTTGAACCGAGCCGAGTCGTGTCCACAAAATATGCATCAACAAACTCCCCCTTGGACGCTACTCGTGAGGTTCAACTTCGATGTCTTCCACGTCGGAGGATCTTCAAAGTCTTCACGTGTCGTAAGTAGAAAGTGTATCAACAAACTCCCCTTTTCATTTAGGTAGTGTGTCAATAAACTCCCCCTTAGATTGAACTCTCCATTGAGTCATGCTCGTGAATCTTTTGACTTGTCAATTCTTCAGATCCTTGTGGTGTTGATGAAGGGTCAGCGGCAACTCGATCATTTTATACTTTGAGTGCCTCCACTTCGTGTCTTCATTCCAAAGCTTGTCATCGAACATGTTCTCCTCGCCTTTAGCATCTGCACATGCAAGAAAGCTAAACGCATAATGAGAACAACCGCTTGGAATATAGTTAACATTTAAACAAACGACACATATGAGATCAAATCTCAATCAAACACCATCCGACAACAGTTTGAAAGTTTAGAAAATGTACAATTTTAATCCATTAACTTTCAAAACTAGTTAACTTCGACAGTTTATGAAGATGCAATTGTTTTCCGGCTTACGATCAGGATTTTGGGTAGGATAGACTCGAGTTCCAACATCAGTCAATCAAAAAAATAAACTAGAAGCAAAATCTTTTTGGATTTTATAAAGTTTATATTAAAACACACCTAAAATCTTTTTGAAATTTTTCATTTTTCAAACGTAAAGACGGAAAGCAATAAATAAATATATACAAACATTCTTTTTGCGAGTTTCGAGGGTAAGAGAATCATATCAGTGTACGGTCATGTCAAAACGCTCTTGTTGTTCAATTAATTAACATTAAGATAAGCATCCTATAACAATTATCGGTATTGTTGTCCACATAAACTCAACTTATCATTTGTAATCATGGCGAGGGGATACGTTAATGTATGATTTATACTTACCGACCGGTGTTCATCCACATCACGACACATTCCCGTATCAAGGTATGCACGAGGGTTCTTCTTACCGGTGAGTATACCGATTATCATCTGTTTGACCGTATATGATGTGAGATTCTCACTTATTTTGATTTGAAAACAAGCCCTATGTGATATAATCACTTATTGATGAGGAACTTGATTTTCAGAAGCATGAGGGCACAGGAGCAAGTCCGTGAACAGGTCAGTACTTTCGTACAGCAGAGAGACGAACTTGACTCCCGGAAAGAATTTGTGATATATTATCACTTATTTAGGTCGAATGCAGTATGCAGTATGTACACGTATGTATGGTATCATGGAAGATCTAGACTTGCGTCCCCGTTATTTTTCGGTAAAAGATACAACCATGATACCCAGATGATAAGCAGCATAAAGACCGAATATCTCAGAACCTCGGCAATCTCTCAAACGAAATTTCGGTACCAAGACCATATGCCAATGAATGGTTCCCACCCAGTCTTCAGTCGATTTAAGTTTATATCACCCTGCACACTTTAAAATGATTGTGAGCCTACCGATACATCTTATATAGAGCTGCTTATCGCTTTTTCATTTAAGGTTTAAAGAGGTTTAGACAGACCACTGATGTACTATCATTTTCTCTTTTACTCGCCAGGAAACTCATTTTTGATTTTCTATTGTTTTTGTTTTTGAAATTTTTCGATGTTTTTGGATTTTTCAAATTTGGATTTACTCCCCCTAAAATCAACAAACTAAGATAAAATTTAAAAACACAAAGGTATTTACAAAAATGACTTTCCGATGTTGGTTAACTCATGTTTTACCTCAATGCCGTTTACCAAAATTAATTTTGAATCGTAAATGATTTATCGAATTTTGGAAAAATCAGTTGGCATGTCGGTTTGCGGTGCGGACCATGACAACATTGTCTGGCCAAAGAGTGCTGCGAGAGGACAACAATTTATAAAGTAGCTTAAATAACGACAAGTAAAGGAGAGATTAGAAATTTTAAAACCGTATCCTGCAACTGCTTCATGCATTGCAGGAATCTGAGTGCTCTCCCAAACTGGATATCCACCCGATGTGGATTTCAAAGTCGATTCTTTGTAGCTACTGAGAAGTCTCTTGACAGCAACAAGATCATAAACCTTTGGGTCCGGCCGGTCTTCCACATCGCACCAGCGAAGGTTTTTGTCTTTCTCTTTCTGAAGTAGTGTGCGGTTGTTTAATCCAAGCCAAGGCATCCGCACACCCGGTTGTTTTGTTCAATAAACACTTTCTTCAATCACACCACGAAGAAATGTACACTGCACGTTCATCTTGTTGAATATGAACTTCAAACGTGCTTCAGGTGCGTACATTTTGATTTGAATCTACCCTGGTGACCCGATCAAAGCCTTGAACAATCACACTTTGGAATGATTTTCAATTTGTCGAGGCTTTTCAATCTCTTTTAACAGACATTTCTGTTTTCCTTTTCATTTTCTTTTCTTCTCTCCATCAAAGGCAACAATTTCTTCTGTCGCCTATTTTGTGCATGGATGCTCCACTATCAACAATCTTACGACTATCGACAGTTCCTCCTGGAACATTCTGCACACTCACTCAAAGATTAGTTGGAGAGGGGGACCCAAGCCTTAACAGACTTGGGTCGTCCTTCATCATCGACAAAGGTTATTTCAACCTCGCGATGACCTGGAACTGGTGAGACTCCCCCTGAAACTTTATCCGTTTTAGGTCTCCAAGCTTGTACAGGTTTTTCTTCTTTGACTTCTGATTTTAAGACCTTCTCAATTACCTTTTGATTCTTTTGTTTTAACTTCTTTTCTCTTTCTTTCAAGACACGTGGGTCTTGTTTCGGGGAAACATGTCGTTTTTGGTAATTGGTTTCTTGGGGAGGACTCGCTTTGGCCTTCAACTTTTGCAGGTATGGGCAGTATCTTACAATATGCCCAATTGTGCCACACTCAAAACACATTCTCCGCTCTACAAACCTCGGAGAAACATGTTGATGACCAGACGAAGAACCAGACAATGAACTTTGTGATCTAGATGTACTTGTACCTAAATCACATCCGTTGGTGTGTTGGGTGTAATTATTCTGATCATTTCGTTTTAAAATTCTAACTTGTTTTACAAAATCAACGTTAGATTTACCCTGAAATGTTTCAGGTTTATCTGTACCCTTGGATCCAACAAAGTTCACTTTCGGTTCTCTTTTCTTAACAGGAGCTCTTTTGTTTTGCACCTTTTGTTGCTGAACTTTAGGTGCTTGAACATTCTTGTTCTGAGCCTTCTTTCCCTGTACCTTACCCTTACCCTTTCCTGAATTCACTTGTTGTTTTCGCTCAACTGGTAGTTTTTGGTTTCCGTATTGTTTTCTAATTTGTTCACACGGAATTGGATCACATTGAGTGACTGTCACTTTGTTACTTTTGTTTCCCAAAAACTTATCAGTACATCCTTCAAAAATTTGCTCAATTAAATCTTGATTTACATTTTTAATTGGAAAATCTTTGTTAGAGTAGATTTTGTCATCTCCTTTGAGCGTGTACAACAAGTTATTCCCTTCACAACTAGATACAAGGGACTCCATTCCTTTTGACATTTCAGTCTTACTCGGTTCCACTGGTGGATCACACAAGATGTGATTCTCGATTGGAATATCTGTTGTAACCGAGTTAGACTGTTGGTTCACAATTACTTCAGATTCATCATCCGAAGAATCAGCATCCTCAACAATTGGAGGATTCTGTTCCTTATCACACGATGAATCTGTCACATTCTCAGATTCAGATTCTGATTGACCCGAGGATGATGTACCAGTTGTGAACCCGAGGCCTGCTGCAAAGTCATCTAGACCGAGTGGCACAGTAGGTTCAAAACGAGGCATATACTCGTCATCAGGCAATTTGGAGTAATTGTGATTCATTGGGGGAGGACATGATTTGAATCCATTACACTTCCTATCCCCCTTTTTCTTTTGAACATCAATAATGTGATCCAAAACATAGCGGGAATTGGAATAGCTTTCCAATTTCTGCTTAATTGTCTCACATTCACATCTAGCTGTTGCTAACTCTACCATTTGCTTTTCAATTGTGTCAATTAAATCATTGTTAGCATGTTGTTTTCTCAAAACAGCCTTTTGTAATTCAGAAACATCATGTTTTAATGACGCAATTGTTGCTTTAAATTCCTTTTCGTTTCTGGTCAAAAACAAGTTAGCTTCAGTTGCCTTAGAAAGATCTACAATCAATTGTTGATTGTGTTTGTTTGTGACTTCAAACTGCTTTTCCTGTTCAGCATATTTAACCTTTAAACTATCACAATTTTCACAGCTAACTACAGTGGGTTCATCGACACTTACCTCACCTGATGAACTGTCGACATTAGCCGTAAAGGCTGAATGGAAAGAAAAAGATCCATCTTCAGAGAAGAACTTAGCAAGCTTCTCGGAAGTTCCAGCAGATTTCTGGCAAAGAATAGATCTCCTCTTGCATAATACTTCAGCTTCAGCCAGAAGTTCATCAACCTTCAAATTCAAATCTAAAGTATCACTTGATAAATCACCAACATCAAGTGATTCCCCATCCATGCTCCCACTATAACCAGAACTATCTTCATCTTCTGACGATTCACCAGCAGACACGGGTTCTACTATCTTCTCAGTCACTTTAGCATAACATGCTGTTCCACCATTTCCTCCTTCTCCAAGCTGAAGCGACCAATCACAACCTTCATCTATTTGAACCACGAGTCCCCGGTTGGTATTTGATGACCCTGGTTGGCTTTGGTTGTTGACAGGTATCAACGTACGGACATTGTTCCTGTTCTGGTTCTGCTGGTTGCCTTGATTTCTGAAGGGATTTTGGTTTCCATGCTGAGCTGGTCTTGTGCATTCCCTTTTGAAATGACCCCGTTCACCACAGTTAAAGCATGTCACAGCTTGCTTATCGAACCCATACTTGGTGTCTTTCTTGCTTTCCAAGTTGGTTCTCCCGGTCCTTTCCATATACTCCTTCGCCCTTCGAATTGCACTAGCAAGAGCCCATTTGATATCCATCATCTCAAACTCATCTCTATCCACTTGCTGATAATCTTCATTGGTTAGATTGATATTCCCAATCTGACCTGCGATCAATCCACAGTAAGCACTAACCAAGGTATTCAACATCTCCATATGCTCCTTGGCTATTTCGACACTGACTTTGGAAAAGTTGGAAGTGTCTAATCTGACAGTGTTTGGATTGGAAGGGGCTTGAAAGTTTGAAGTGTTTCCATAAAACCCTTGCTGTTGCGGTTGTTGCTGCTGAGGAGCTGTCGGTTTCACATCTGATCTTGGATACATCAAGTATGCTGAAGGATCAAACTGATCTGTTGTTGATGGTCCAGTGTTAGAGATGAAAGCTGTTTGAAGCTTCGCGTGTTGAGAAGCTGGTTTTTCTCCACTGATACCTCCTGCAATCCCAAAATACATCTCTGGACTTTGAGGAGTGAGTGTTCTTTTTGCCTTCAGTTTTTCTTCTACATCCTTGTTCTCCAATTTTTGAATTAAATCATAAATGGTGATTGTATCTAAAACACCAGTTTCTTTGAGAATTTCAAGATAACTGCTCCACTTTGCTGGTAAGCTATCAGCAAATCTCTTCACTATTTCTTGTGGAGCGGCAGTGACTTTAAAAGCAAACATCTCACTCAACAAGTGATGGAACCTTGTAGATAAATCTGCCAAAGTCTCATTCTCCATACACGTGAAACCTTCAAACTCTTTCTTCAGTAAATCTTGCTTAATCTTTCTAGATTGAGCATTACCTTCACATCGTAACGTGAGCATATCCCACAAGCTTTTTGTAGTCGTGCAGTAAACAAACTGGTGGTAAATGTCTCTGTGAAGAGCTTGTGTGAGAATCATGAATGCTTTCTTTTCTAACTCGATTTTCTTCTTATCATCATCAGACAGAGTGCTGTAAGTTTGTGGATTAGATCCTGCAACTTCCAAATCATTTTCAAATGGAGTGAAGAAACACATCCATAGATCTTGACCTTGCCCCTGAACATAAGTTCTCAGCCTTTCTTTCCACCATCCCCAATCATTGATGTGATTTAACTTTGGCGGTTTTGTGCTTGTACCAGTTTCACTGTCGTTCTGCATCATAGATTGAATGCTGCTGCTTTGATTTGTGACCAATGCCCATTGATTTGCAGTTATCATTGCAGCTTGAGTTGGGGCAATAGCTCGCAAGAATGCATTTTTGTCGAATTCTGGCTCAGGTTGTGTAGCTGATGATTGTGAAGTCGAAATCAATTGATTCCACCACTCACCGTTTGTTCCCATTTTAAAAATTAATATATTAAGTGAAAATTGATTTTTTTTTTTTTAAAAATTAATTTTCACAAACTATATTAAAATGTTGAAGAGAAACAAACAGCCGAAAGATCTCTGATCGAAAGACCTGAAAACACAAACTGTTAATCTTACACAAATAAGGATCGAAAGATCAACAATAGATCGAAAGATAGACACTTGTTCGAAGGATCAACAGTGTTCGAAAGATCACTGTTGAATTTCGAACAATGACTTCGAAAGATTCTCCAAGACAAAGGATCCTTATCTTTCGAAATGTAACAGTAGCTCGAACAATATATCCTTCGAAAAGATTCCTTGGCTCGAAAGATAACTCACTGACTTCGAAAGATGTTCGAAGGATGGGTATCTGTCGAACCTCCTTAATCGAAAGATGATCTTTCGACTTCGAAGGGTATCTTTCGATCTGCTCAGACACACTGACACAAAGTTGACAGGTTGGTGAGAAAGGTGATGGGTTGGTGCGCGACTTTCGGCAGAAGGTATGTTCAGACGTGCTTTCTGCCAAAACCAGATTTGGTTTGAATATTTTAACCAATTGTCCTTTCCCAATGCACAAACAACTTTCAACAAGAACAAAACAAGATCAAAATATGCAAAACTTTAAGGAACACTTGAAGATATTAAGAACACAACCCAGAAGATTTGAATTTTCGGTGAACCGCCAACTGCCGAACACGAGTTTTTGGCCCGAAACTTCACTAAAAACCACCTTTTAACATGTGAAAATGATGAACAACAAGGTTTTTATATAAACTTCAAGCAAAACAAGCAGATTTTCGAAGTTTTAAAGAGAATTTTCAGAAAAATAAGAACTTCAAAAATCTGAAACACACTCTAAAACACTCGGTTTTAACAAGGAGAAGAGCCAAGGCTCTGATACCACTTGTAGGTCCCTCTTCCCGGATGAGGTCAAACCTTATCCTTGTTATATTAACACACTAGCGAGTGCGGAATCCAAGCTAGCATGCAAACCGAGTTGAGACAAGTATAAAACACAAAACACACAAGGTTCAACGATTAACACCACTTGTATTAATGCGTATGAAAGGTTCCGGTTACAAGCTCAATGTTTACAGATGTACTCTATAAACTCTCTCTCTCGTGTGTGTGTGTTTTCAGCAGAATGCTCTCTAAGTGTTCTGCTATGGTGTCTCTCGTCTCTAATAAAATGAACACAACACATGGGTATTTATACCCGACACAGCTGCTATGGTCGAAGGATATGGTAATCTGGTCGAAGGATCATCTATCGACCAGAATTCTACCGAAAGATCCATACATACCTCGAAGGATGATATCCTTCGAGGTCCATCTGTATCTATCGAAAGACATTATCTTTCGAGGTCATCGAAGGATACAATCCATCCTTCGATGACATCCTTCGACACAAGCATGTTTCAACCAATGTGCTAACTGTTTGGCCAAGTCAAACCGGAGGATGGTTGACTTGGTCAAACTTACATCGAACGCACATATAAACAAACCTAACACAAGACATCGTTTTGTATCATGACACAATACAGACAAAGTACAGACACAAGTAGCTTTGTCTTGATCTTCGTGTCTTCAAGTCGAAACCAAGTCGAACTGAGCTGAGTTGAACCGAGCCGAGTCGTGTCCACAAAATATGCATCAACAAACTCCCCCTTGGACGCTACTCGTGAGGTTCAACTTCGATGTCTTCCACGTCGGAGGATCTTCAAAGTCTTCACGTGTCGTAAGTAGAAAGTGTATCAACAAACTCCCCTTTTCATTTAGGTAGTGTGTCAATAAACTCCCCCTTAGATTGAACTCTCCATTGAGTCATGCTCGTGAATCTTTTGACTTGTCAATTCTTCAGATCCTTGTGGTGTTGATGAAGGGTCAGCGGCAACTCGATCATTTTATACTTTGAGTGCCTCCACTTCGTGTCTTCATTCCAAAGCTTGTCATCGAACATGTTCTCCTCGCCTTTAGCATCTGCACATGCAAGAAAGCTAAACGCATAATGAGAACAACCGCTTGGAATATAGTTAACATTTAAACAAACGACACATATGAGATCAAATCTCAATCAAACACCATCCGACAACAGTTTGAAAGTTTAGAAAATGTACAATTTTAATCCATTAACTTTCAAAACTAGTTAACTTCGACAGTTTATGAAGATGCAATTGTTTTCCGGCTTACGATCAGGATTTTGGGTAGGATAGACTCGAGTTCCAACATCAGTCAATCAAAAAAATAAACTAGAAGCAAAATCTTTTTGGATTTTATAAAGTTTATATTAAAACACACCTAAAATCTTTTTGAAATTTTTCATTTTTCAAACGTAAAGACGGAAAGCAATAAATAAATATATACAAACATTCTTTTTGCGAGTTTCGAGGGTAAGAGAATCATATCAGTGTACGGTCATGTCAAAACGCTCTTGTTGTTCAATTAATTAACATTAAGATAAGCATCCTATAACAATTATCGGTATTGTTGTCCACATAAACTCAACTTATCATTTGTAATCATGGCGAGGGGATACGTTAATGTATGATTTATACTTACCGACCGGTGTTCATCCACATCACGACACATTCCCGTATCAAGGTATGCACGAGGGTTCTTCTTACCGGTGAGTATACCGATTATCATCTGTTTGACCGTATATGATGTGAGATTCTCACTTATTTTGATTTGAAAACAAGCCCTATGTGATATAATCACTTATTGATGAGGAACTTGATTTTCAGAAGCATGAGGGCACAGGAGCAAGTCCGTGAACAGGTCAGTACTTTCGTACAGCAGAGAGACGAACTTGACTCCCGGAAAGAATTTGTGATATATTATCACTTATTTAGGTCGAATGCAGTATGCAGTATGTACACGTATGTATGGTATCATGGAAGATCTAGACTTGCGTCCCCGTTATTTTTCGGTAAAAGATACAACCATGATACCCAGATGATAAGCAGCATAAAGACCGAATATCTCAGAACCTCGGCAATCTCTCAAACGAAATTTCGGTACCAAGACCATATGCCAATGAATGGTTCCCACCCAGTCTTCAGTCGATTTAAGTTTATATCACCCTGCACACTTTAAAATGATTGTGAGCCTACCGATACATCTTATATAGAGCTGCTTATCGCTTTTTCATTTAAGGTTTAAAGAGGTTTAGACAGACCACTGATGTACTATCATTTTCTCTTTTACTCGCCAGGAAACTCATTTTTGATTTTCTATTGTTTTTGTTTTTGAAATTTTTCGATGTTTTTGGATTTTTCAAATTTGGATTTACTCCCCCTAAAATCAACAAACTAAGATAAAATTTAAAAACACAAAGGTATTTACAAAAATGACTTTCCGATGTTGGTTAACTCATGTTTTACCTCAATGCCGTTTACCAAAATTAATTTTGAATCGTAAATGATTTATCGAATTTTGGAAAAATCAGTTGGCATGTCGGTTTGCGGTGCGGACCATGACAACATTGTCTGGCCAAAGAGTGCTGCGAGAGGACAACAATTTATAAAGTAGCTTAAATAACGACAAGTAAAGGAGAGATTAGAAATTTTAAAACCGTATCCTGCAACTGCTTCATGCATTGCAGGAATCTGAGTGCTCTCCCAAACTGGATATCCACCCGATGTGGATTTCAAAGTCGATTCTTTGTAGCTACTGAGAAGTCTCTTGACAGCAACAAGATCATAAACCTTTGGGTCCGGCCGGTCTTCCACATCGCACCAGCGAAGGTTTTTGTCTTTCTCTTTCTGAAGTAGTGTGCGGTTGTTTAATCCAAGCCAAGGCATCCGCACACCCGGTTGTTTTGTTCAATAAACACTTTCTTCAATCACACCACGAAGAAATGTACACTGCACGTTCATCTTGTTGAATATGAACTTCAAACGTGCTTCAGGTGCGTACATTTTGATTTGAATCTACCCTGGTGACCCGATCAAAGCCTTGAACAATCACACTTTGGAATGATTTTCAATTTGTCGAGGCTTTTCAATCTCTTTTAACAGACATTTCTGTTTTCCTTTTCATTTTCTTTTCTTCTCTCCATCAAAGGCAACAATTTCTTCTGTCGCCTATTTTGTGCATGGATGCTCCACTATCAACAATCTTACGACTATCGACAGTTCCTCCTGGAACATTCTGCACACTCACTCAAAGATTAGTTGGAGAGGGGGACCCAAGCCTTAACAGACTTGGGTCGTCCTTCATCATCGACAAAGGTTATTTCAACCTCGCGATGACCTGGAACTGGTGAGACTCCCCCTGAAACTTTATCCGTTTTAGGTCTCCAAGCTTGTACAGGTTTTTCTTCTTTGACTTCTGATTTTAAGACCTTCTCAATTACCTTTTGATTCTTTTGTTTTAACTTCTTTTCTCTTTCTTTCAAGACACGTGGGTCTTGTTTCGGGGAAACAGGTCGTTTTTGGTAATTGGTTTCTTGGGGAGGACTCGCTTTGGCCTTCAACTTTTGCAGGTATGGGCAGTATCTTACAATATGCCCAATTGTGCCACACTCAAAACACATTCTCCGCTCTACAAACCTCGGAGAAACATGTTGATGACCAGACGAAGAACCAGACAATGAACTTTGTGATCTAGATGTACTTGTACCTAAATCACATCCGTTGGTGTGTTGGGTGTAATTATTCTGATCATTTCGTTTTAAAATTCTAACTTGTTTTACAAAATCAACGTTAGATTTACCCTGAAATGTTTCAGGTTTATCTGTACCCTTGGATCCAACAAAGTTCACTTTCGGTTCTCTTTTCTTAACAGGAGCTCTTTTGTTTTGCACCTTTTGTTGCTGAACTTTAGGTGCTTGAACATTCTTGTTCTGAGCCTTCTTTCCCTGTACCTTACCCTTACCCTTTCCTGAATTCACTTGTTGTTTTCGCTCAACTGGTAGTTTTTGGTTTCCGTATTGTTTTCTAATTTGTTCACACGGAATTGGATCACATTGAGTGACTGTCACTTTGTTACTTTTGTTTCCCAAAAACTTATCAGTACATCCTTCAAAAATTTGCTCAATTAAATCTTGATTTACATTTTTAATTGGAAAATCTTTGTTAGAGTAGATTTTGTCATCTCCTTTGAGCGTGTACAACAAGTTATTCCCTTCACAACTAGATACAAGGGACTCCATTCCTTTTGACATTTCAGTCTTACTCGGTTCCACTGGTGGATCACACAAGATGTGATTCTCGATTGGAATATCTGTTGTAACCGAGTTAGACTGTTGGTTCACAATTACTTCAGATTCATCATCCGAAGAATCAGCATCCTCAACAATTGGAGGATTCTGTTCCTTATCACACGATGAATCTGTCACATTCTCAGATTCAGATTCTGATTGACCCGAGGATGATGTACCAGTTGTGAACCCGAGGCCTGCTGCAAAGTCATCTAGACCGAGTGGCACAGTAGGTTCAAAACGAGGCATATACTCGTCATCAGGCAATTTGGAGTAATTGTGATTCATTGGGGGAGGACATGATTTGAATCCATTACACTTCCTATCCCCCTTTTTCTTTTGAACATCAATAATGTGATCCAAAACATAGCGGGAATTGGAATAGCTTTCCAATTTCTGCTTAATTGTCTCACATTCACATCTAGCTGTTGCTAACTCTACCATTTGCTTTTCAATTGTGTCAATTAAATCATTGTTAGCATGTTGTTTTCTCAAAACAGCCTTTTGTAATTCAGAAACATCATGTTTTAATGACGCAATTGTTGCTTTAAATTCCTTTTCGTTTCTGGTCAAAAACAAGTTAGCTTCAGTTGCCTTAGAAAGATCTACAATCAATTGTTGATTGTGTTTGTTTGTGACTTCAAACTGCTTTTCCTGTTCAGCATATTTAACCTTTAAACTATCACAATTTTCACAGCTAACTACAGTGGGTTCATCGACACTTACCTCACCTGATGAACTGTCGACATTAGCCGTAAAGGCTGAATGGAAAGAAAAAGATCCATCTTCAGAGAAGAACTTAGCAAGCTTCTCGGAAGTTCCAGCAGATTTCTGGCAAAGAATAGATCTCCTCTTGCATAATACTTCAGCTTCAGCCAGAAGTTCATCAACCTTCAAATTCAAATCTAAAGTATCACTTGATAAATCACCAACATCAAGTGATTCCCCATCCATGCTCCCACTATAACCAGAACTATCTTCATCTTCTGACGATTCACCAGCAGACACGGGTTCTACTATCTTCTCAGTCACTTTAGCATAACATGCTGTTCCACCATTTCCTCCTTCTCCAAGCTGAAGCGACCAATCACAACCTTCATCTATTTGAACCACGAGTCCCCGGTTGGTATTTGATGACCCTGGTTGGCTTTGGTTGTTGACAGGTATCAACGTACGGACATTGTTCCTGTTCTGGTTCTGCTGGTTGCCTTGATTTCTGAAGGGATTTTGGTTTCCATGCTGAGCTGGTCTTGTGCATTCCCTTTTGAAATGACCCCGTTCACCACAGTTAAAGCATGTCACAGCTTGCTTATCGAACCCATACTTGGTGTCTTTCTTGCTTTCCAAGTTGGTTCTCCCGGTCCTTTCCATATACTCCTTCGCCCTTCGAATTGCACTAGCAAGAGCCCATTTGATATCCATCATCTCAAACTCATCTCTATCCACTTGCTGATAATCTTCATTGGTTAGATTGATATTCCCAATCTGACCTGCGATCAATCCACAGTAAGCACTAACCAAGGTATTCAACATCTCCATATGCTCCTTGGCTATTTCGACACTGACTTTGGAAAAGTTGGAAGTGTCTAATCTGACAGTGTTTGGATTGGAAGGGGCTTGAAAGTTTGAAGTGTTTCCATAAAACCCTTGCTGTTGCGGTTGTTGCTGCTGAGGAGCTGTCGGTTTCACATCTGATCTTGGATACATCAAGTATGCTGAAGGATCAAACTGATCTGTTGTTGATGGTCCAGTGTTAGAGATGAAAGCTGTTTGAAGCTTCGCGTGTTGAGAAGCTGGTTTTTCTCCACTGATACCTCCTGCAATCCCAAAATACATCTCTGGACTTTGAGGAGTGAGTGTTCTTTTTGCCTTCAGTTTTTCTTCTACATCCTTGTTCTCCAATTTTTGAATTAAATCATAAATGGTGATTGTATCTAAAACACCAGTTTCTTTGAGAATTTCAAGATAACTGCTCCACTTTGCTGGTAAGCTATCAGCAAATCTCTTCACTATTTCTTGTGGAGCGGCAGTGACTTTAAAAGCAAACATCTCACTCAACAAGTGATGGAACCTTGTAGATAAATCTGCCAAAGTCTCATTCTCCATACACGTGAAACCTTCAAACTCTTTCTTCAGTAAATCTTGCTTAATCTTTCTAGATTGAGCATTACCTTCACATCGTAACGTGAGCATATCCCACAAGCTTTTTGTAGTCGTGCAGTAAACAAACTGGTGGTAAATGTCTCTGTGAAGAGCTTGTGTGAGAATCATGAATGCTTTCTTTTCTAACTCGATTTTCTTCTTATCATCATCAGACAGAGTGCTGTAAGTTTGTGGATTAGATCCTGCAACTTCCAAATCATTTTCAAATGGAGTGAAGAAACACATCCATAGATCTTGACCTTGCCCCTGAACATAAGTTCTCAGCCTTTCTTTCCACCATCCCCAATCATTGATGTGATTTAACTTTGGCGGTTTTGTGCTTGTACCAGTTTCACTGTCGTTCTGCATCATAGATTGAATGCTGCTGCTTTGATTTGTGACCAATGCCCATTGATTTGCAGTTATCATTGCAGCTTGAGTTGGGGCAATAGCTCGCAAGAATGCATTTTTGTCGAATTCTGGCTCAGGTTGTGTAGCTGATGATTGTGAAGTCGAAATCAATTGATTCCACCACTCACCGTTTGTTCCCATTTTAAAAATTAATATATTAAGTGAAAATTGATTTTTTTTTTTTAAAAAAATTAATTTTCACAAACTATATTAAAATGTTGAAGAGAAACAAACAGCCGAAAGATCTCTGATCGAAAGACCTGAAAACACAAACTGTTAATCTTACACAAATAAGGATCGAAAGATCAACAATAGATCGAAAGATAGACACTTGTTCGAAGGATCAACAGTGTTCGAAAGATCACTGTTGAATTTCGAACAATGACTTCGAAAGATTCTCCAAGACAAAGGATCCTTATCTTTCGAAATGTAACAGTAGCTCGAACAATATATCCTTCGAAAAGATTCCTTGGCTCGAAAGATAACTCACTGACTTCGAAAGATGTTCGAAGGATGGGTATCTGTCGAACCTCCTTAATCGAAAGATGATCTTTCGACTTCGAAGGGTATCTTTCGATCTGCTCAGACACACTGACACAAAGTTGACAGGTTGGTGAGAAAGGTGATGGGTTGGTGCGCGACTTTCGGCAGAAGGTATGTTCAGACGTGCTTTCTGCCAAAACCAGATTTGGTTTGAATATTTTAACCAATTGTCCTTTCCCAATGCACAAACAACTTTCAACAAGAACAAAACAAGATCAAAATATGCAAAACTTTAAGGAACACTTGAAGATATTAAGAACACAACCCAGAAGATTTGAATTTTCGGTGAACCGCCAACTGCCGAACACGAGTTTTTGGCCCGAAACTTCACTAAAAACCACCTTTTAACATGTGAAAATGATGAACAACAAGGTTTTTATATAAACTTCAAGCAAAACAAGCAGATTTTCGAAGTTTTAAAGAGAATTTTCAGAAAAATAAGAACTTCAAAAATCTGAAACACACTCTAAAACACTCGGTTTTAACAAGGAGAAGAGCCAAGGCTCTGATACCACTTGTAGGTCCCTCTTCCCGGATGAGGTCAAACCTTATCCTTGTTATATTAACACACTAGCGAGTGCGGAATCCAAGCTAGCATGCAAACCGAGTTGAGACAAGTATAAAACACAAAACACACAAGGTTCAACGATTAACACCACTTGTATTAATGCGTATGAAAGGTTCCGGTTACAAGCTCAATGTTTACAGATGTACTCTATAAACTCTCTCTCTCGTGTGTGTGTGTTTTCAGCAGAATGCTCTCTAAGTGTTCTGCTATGGTGTCTCTCGTCTCTAATAAAATGAACACAACACATGGGTATTTATACCCGACACAGCTGCTATGGTCGAAGGATATGGTAATCTGGTCGAAGGATCATCTATCGACCAGAATTCTACCGAAAGATCCATACATACCTCGAAGGATGATATCCTTCGAGGTCCATCTGTATCTATCGAAAGACATTATCTTTCGAGGTCATCGAAGGATACAATCCATCCTTCGATGACATCCTTCGACACAAGCATGTTTCAACCAATGTGCTAACTGTTTGGCCAAGTCAAACCGGAGGATGGTTGACTTGGTCAAACTTACATCGAACGCACATATAAACAAACCTAACACAAGACATCGTTTTGTATCATGACACAATACAGACAAAGTACAGACACAAGTAGCTTTGTCTTGATCTTCGTGTCTTCAAGTCGAAACCAAGTCGAACTGAGCTGAGTTGAACCGAGCCGAGTCGTGTCCACAAAATATGCATCAACACGCTGTGCATATTAATATTGTGTTGTTTGACTATTACGTTGCCAACCACGTCACGATACTCCCCCACCGGGCCCACCGGTGACACGTGGAAATCGGGGTGTGACAGGTTGGTATCAGAGCCAACTCTGAGTGAATTAAACACTAGCCTTTTGTGTTTAATCTCAGTTACACAATTGCACATTTCTAAACCTTCGAGTCAAGACTTATAACATAGGACAAATTCCACCTTATTTGGTTTTGTTTTGTCCTTTAAAAATTTTCTATTATTATTGTTATCTCATGCTTTATTGACAGGAATATCAAAATGCCTCCGAGATTCTTCCGTACACAAGGACGTGGAAAGGGGCCGGTCACCGCCCCCAACGATCATGAAGCTGGACCCTCACAACGGCGAGCTCCATCCACCACCGAGAGTGATGACCCTCGGGAGGATCGGAGAAACCTCTTTCAACCAGCTAGACGGTCTGTTTCCCATACTTCAACACCTCCTGTACTTAACCCTTATGAACCTAACAACCCCCAGCCTTCATTTATACCATTACAAAGATCCTTGTCTCACCACTCGTATGGTGACCCCACACCCATCTTTCGAGGCCAATTTAATCCGGCTAATTACTTACAAGAACCCGTGGGTTTTAACCCACTAGGGCCAGACGATCACTTCTCCGGTGATAATGCAGACGATATGGACGAGGATACGGACCCCGTCATGCCGGCAAGTGGTACTCCAAACCATCCGATCGAGATCTCCGACGGATCGTCTTTTCACGGATCACCCTACGGTGGTCCAGACAGTTTCCAAGCCCTGTTTAATCAGCACGAGTGGTACTATACACCTTCTCACCACTCGTCGTCTCATGGGCAGCAACAGCAGCAGCAGTCTCAGCAGCAGCAGCCACAGCCGCAGCCGCATCATCAAGATTCATCTGAGGATCACCGATTTGTGGCAGTTACGCCACCGCCTCCACCGCCACCAGTTCAGCCGGCACCTCCTCAACCGCCAAGGCGTAGGAGAACCGATGCCCGCATGTCGGTGCGACCAGGGGACTTCAATTTCAGTTCCCCACGTCAGTCTAGTGCTAGCCACTACCCGCCACATCAGGAGGACCCGCAAATGGGTGGACCCTCCAACCCAGCGATGCCTCAGCCGCCGCCAATGGGTTTTGACAACCCGATACCAGCATATACGGGTGGCATGGGATACAACCCGTTTGAACCCCCAACGCATCACAACTATGGGTACGCGGAGGCTGATCCGTACATGGTAGCAGCGAACTACAACACCCAAGGACCCTATGGGGATCCATGGGGGGTGAGTTACCCGACTCAGGGATACTCGATACCTCCTAGACCCATTATCAGGACGCAATCGCAGCCACCACGGTTTTCTCCCCCAGAAAGGGAGGAAATTTTACAGAGGTTGGAGCAAGTTGAACGGGAAGCTCACGAGGAACATAGGGAAAGACAGACGTTCTTCCAAGGGTTGGTTAGTTTGATCAAGGGAAAGAACAAGAAGGATCGTTGAATCCTTCCACAGTTATTTTCTCCTGTATTTACTGTTGAGCCCCTGCGTGGGTGTATTTGGTATGTTGCTTTGAGCCCCTGCATGGGCATGCTTGTTTGTTTGAACCCCTACGTGGGTGTATTGTTAGTGTGAGTCCCTGCGTGGACATGTGTGATATTTAGCCCCTGCGTGGGCATGTGTGTTATTTAACCCCTGCGTGGGTAAGTATCTGTTTCACCCCTGCGTGGGTAAGTTTGTAATTTGAAAGACCCGTTTAGGGCAAGTGTGTAATGCTTTGAATAAATAAATGGAATGTTTGTTTTTATAAATTTCATGATTGCCATTTGTGCATATATACTTTATAAATGAAATAAATAAATTAAAATCATTCCTTTTAAAAATAATCTGCCTATGTAATTATAAATTAAGAATCTTAAAGTGTGAAACCTAGCCTCGTGTCAAATATAAGACCGGGCCAAGATGGTAGGACCTGTTTAAAAGGTTCAAATTCCTGTTAACATCTTAAAACATGTTAACACTCCTGGCAGAAATGATCTTGTTGGTGCAGTTGTCTGTCGACTTCATCTTCGTTCGAGTCTTAGATTAGAACTGATAGATTAGGGCGTGTAATACGAGAAAAGATCAGAATTTAGTATTGTTATGTGATGATTTCGCTTCAAGGACAATTTATAGAAGATTTCGCTTGGAGCAGGTTCAAGCGAAATCCACATGATATGATTTCGCTTGAACAGTGCTCAAGCGAAACCTCATGTCTATAAATAGCCCTGAAGCGTAATAGTTCAGTAGAGTTGTTGGTTTCCGACGCCGAGGTGCTGTCGAGGTGTCTCCAAGTCTGTAATCTTTCAGAGATCAATACAAGAGACAGTAAATAGTATTTCTGGTGTGTTACAATCTAAACAAAGACAGAATCAATGAATTCCGCCTCTGATTCTGTCTGAGCACTCTTCTGATAGACTCGTTAGGTCGTTTCACGATCCTACATGTGGTATCAGAGCTCAGGAGGAAGAGTTCTTACCGTTTAGCTCGTTTTCGCTGGAAAATTCTGACTTCTACACCTTCTTTTCAAAATTAATCAAGTTTTCACGGTTAAAATGGACTGATTTTCACATATAGTGTGCGAAACATTGAATTAACAAATCCTTGAAAGATTCAGACCTAAAATCTACCTAGAACTTGATCAATTTTGCAAAAATCAGATCGACTTGATGATGTCAGCATGATTCAAGCGAAATTGAAAGGTTGATTTCGCTTGAAAACAAGATTTCGCTTGAAAGGTTGATCTGATTTCAGTTGATTTCGCTTCAGTGAAAGATTTCACTTGAAATTGTGCTGAGTTCAAGCGAAATTGTGTGTTTGTAGTTTTCGCTTGAAACATTCATACTGATTTCGCTTGAAAACATTGTCAAGTGAAATCAATTACTTTGTTAAAAGGGGATTTCGCTTCAAAGTGTTTTTCTACTTTAGTTGTTTCAAGCGAAATCAAGTATTTCGCTTGAACTGATATTGTAGTTAATCTTTTGATTTCGTTTGAAGTTTGTTTGCAGGTATTTTGCTTGAAGGTTGTTGAGTGAATATTGTTTTGGAAATATGGCAAAGATGTTTGATGAAAAAGAAAACTATGATCTTAAAAGATTAAATGATTGGTATCGAGGATGTTTCAGTAGTTCCTATCAGAAATTGCCCAAAGAGGTTTGGAGTAAACGTTTCGAATGTTTTCTGAGTAAGGAAGATGAGAAATTGGATGATTTGGAAAAGCGGTTTGATTGTTTGATTGATCATTTGAAAGAAAACAAGATAGTAATATCAGAAGCTGACATGGTATCAAAGTTTGCTAATGGATTACCTGCTGAATGGGATGATTTTTTGAAAAATCTGAGAGAAAATTCAAATTTTTCAAAATTATCTCTGAATAAATTCATCAGTAAACTGAAAAATCATGATTATGAATTTTATCAAAAGAAAAGAGAATTGTTGGATAAGATAAAATTGAATTTAGAAGAGTTGAAATTAGATGTGATATATGAAATCAACAAAAGAATTAATGTTTGTTGGGCAGCGAAAAGAAATTTGAAGTATGATATGAAAAGGGGTTGTTATATTAATGATAATGGAAATTCTATTGATCTTGTTACTATATTTGGTGCAGGTACATATAAGATAGAGAAAGAACTAGATTCAAAGAATGAAGAATCAGTGAAGAATGAATCATCAAATTCTGAATCGGTATGCTCCAAATGTAACAACTTTAAGATTGACAATGACAAACTCTTGAAAGATGCGGAAAGTCTGACATTGGAAGTCAAGAAGTTGAAAGATGAGAAGCAAGCTGATAATAAACAGATTCTTGTTCTGAAAGAAAATTGTGAGAAGTTGAAAACTAGAAATGACAAACTGTTGGGTAATTTGAATAGTTTGACATCTGAAAACAAAGTTTTGAAAGAAAAAGAAAAGGAGTTTGAAAGCAAACAGAAATCTTCAGAAGATGAAGATTTCTGGATCAAGCTGGAGAACAAAAATCTGAAAGCAAATGAAACAAAACTTCAAGAACAGATAAAAGTTTTGGAAAATGAAAAGTCTGTTCTTGAAAACTTGAAGAATGAGAATGAAAAATCAATCAAGTCTCATCTTGAAAGAATCTCTCAGCTTGAAAACGAAGCTGAGAATTCAAGGAACAAGATTGATGAACTTGAAAAGAAATTGAACGGTTTTGTGATTTCATCTGAGATCCCTTGTCCAAAACCGATCAATTCCGTTCCAATAAGTGACAATGTCACAAACTTTGACAAAGTCAAAGTTGAAGATTGTGATGAGAAAACTGATGATGAAAATGAGGAGTTTTATTCAGCAGACGAGTCTGAGTCAGAGTCTGATGCTGAAAATGAAAAAAGAAAAATATTTTTGAAATTAAATGAAATGTTTCAAGAAACTGTTCTACATTCTACTGAAAAAGGTGAATGCTCAACGCAAAAATCTGTAAAGAAGAATGTGGAACAAAAACAAAAAGATAAAAAGCCGAAAATTGTTCAAAAAGAAAATAAAAGCTCATCAGTTCAATCATCCAATCGTTATAAAAAATTACAAAAATATGAAAAACAAAACTCAAAATTAGTTGGTGAAAAGTTGTGCAGGTTGGACCACAATACTCAAAAGCCAAATCCAGCATACAAGAGGAGAGATGGATATCACCAAGCCAAACAGTGCTATGATTTGAATGTTTGGGCTGAAAATGGTGATTGGTACGATAACAGAGTGTGTTACCGATGCGGTAATCAAGGACACATTGCTGTTAACTGCCAGAGTTGGAGTTTTGAGTCAAGGAGATGCTTTAACTGCAACATTATTGGCCACATTGCTAGAGATTGCTCAATGAGATCAATGAGAAGATCGAGGGCTGAATCTCAAAAGCAGGTGAAGAAATCAGTCAATGTCAAGCCCAGAGAACAGAAAGTTCAAGAACGTAAAGTTCAAGAATAAAAAGTTCAAGAACTGAAAGTAAAGCTTTCACAGGGGCAAAAAGACAGACTGAGGAAGAAGAGAAAGAAGGCCAGAGAGTATCTGGAAAGGATTTTGTCCTCGGATACAACTGGTAAAACAGATAAAAGTTCTGATAAATCGTCTTGCTCACCAAAGAACAACAAATCAAGCAAAACGCATTCATCAGATATAAATCTGAGGACGAAAGAGGAAAAGAAGAAGAAGAAAGTTGTTGGCAATGAATCTGTTTCTTCGGAAACAAAGGAGCCACATGTCGGCAATGAATCTGGCTCATCAAAGTCAGACAAGCCACATTCAGGCAATGATTCTGGTATGGTAAAACCAGAAGAGCCATGTGTTGAGGTAAAAATGGAGAATTCAGGTTTAACAATGGATGATGCAAATTTTCCACCATTGTTGAACAAGAATTCAAAAACACCCAAGAACAGTCAGGCTTGGGTGAATCTGTTTAAATGAAAAACCTGACTTGTCGGAGTTCCCAGGTTGGTAAGCGTGGAACATGAATCGGCACATTTCTTGAGAAATTCACTTCGGTGATTTCGACCTACTAGTGGTAAATCAGGGACATTAAATTGTATCTGATTTTCTACAAATGATTGAGAAACAATGTGATGAGTTTATCCCCTAACCTACAAGTGGTTGTGAAAATCAACAAAACTAATTTTCCGGAAAAACCATTTTGATTAAAACAAACTTAAGTGTTTTGAAATCACTATGGGAAAATAGTTTGTTGTGAGGGGGAGTTCTGATTGTTTATGCCAAGTGGATGGAGATTTGAAGCAATTCTCATCATGTTGTCACGTTTCTTGTACAGCTTGTTTTTCAAATTTTCCCAGAAAATCAAAATTTAGACATATTTTGATTTTAGGGGGAGTAAAATTTTAAAAAAAAATTAGAAAATTTGAAAATGTCAAAAACATTGAAAAATGAAAAAATGAGTTTTGTTGTGAAAAAGAGGAAATGATAGTAGATCAGTTGGACTGTCACAGCACGCTAAAGAAATGGAGAGATAAATTGTGATAAGCGATCTCACTAACGATGTGACGATAGGCTCAGCTAGACTAGTAGATTTGCGATAACGATACAAACTTAAATGAAAAAGCCTAGTTCTAGTGGGAAACATGGTCGAAAGCATAGTACTTAGTTTTGTCCTTCTTGATTGTGTGCCTACTCGGTAATCGCTGATTGTCGAAAGACATAAAACTGGTTAAGTTTGTGAACTTTCACAACTTTGCTGAAAAGTCGCTGTGATTGTGCATTTCATTTTGCAAAGATTTAAACTTGTTTTATTTCTTTATTTTGTTTAAGCATCGGACATCCTCTGCGTATACGTGAGTATCGACCTGGATGTTGTTGCCTAAACGTTCTGCTTTATTTTCTTTGGTGTTTCGTTTAAGCTTTGGATCACCTCTGCGTATACGGGAGTATCGACCTGGTGGTTAAAGCCTAAACAACTTCAACTTGTTTTATTTTTCTTATTTTGTTTAAACATTGGACTTTCTCTGCGTATACGGAAGTATCGACCTGATTGTTAATGTTTAAACATTCTGCTTTATTTTCGCACAAATCACAGTCGATAAAAGTTTAAAGGCATTACTTGAGTCAGTGTATTGCATGATGAGGGGATATGCTGAGATCGTGGGGTCCATAAGAACTTAGTGCAAAATTAATATACCTTAACGTATCGGTAAGCATTTCGAAAGGTTTTAGATTGAGTTTAAGTGGACAACAATATCGTCAATCAACGTGAATCGTTTTGAACTGAATATGTTTAAAGCTTAACGGTGTTGGTGATATGTCTTAGTAACTGATATGATCCTCTTGCACGAACTCACAAAAATATGTTTGTACATATTTCATTTCTGCATTTAATTTCTGTTATTGCATTTATGTTTCATATTGTGAAAAATCCAAAAAGATTTTCGACAACTGATGTTGAAGAGCTGATTTTCAAAATTTCAAGTGCTAAACAAGATGAACTGGTTTGGGAGTGTGTGTGCTAAATTGAAAATTTTGGATTAAGAAAGAAATTGAGATTAGTTAATCAGGGTCATTAATTTGAACTTGATATAACTATTTCTAGTAAGTTTTTCTTATTGATTTAAGTGAAAACTTATGTTTTGGTAGAGAGATGTGTGTAGGAGAAATGAAGGTTTCTGATTCTGTTGCTACTAGAAGCCAGGAGATGCATCAGAACCTGTTGAGAGCTTAATTTGAGAAAAAGCCAGGATTCAATTTCAAAGGCGATAGCTAATTCCAGACTGAAAATCCCAGCTTGATGAAAGGGGGAGTCTGACGAAGTTAGAGCTAGAGAAAAGATCCGGGTACATGATTCCAGGAGAAAGTCCTGAAGAAAATCGATCAAGATTGAAGAGTCATTATGATGAAGACTCTCACTGAAGATTCCGTCAACATTCAAGGGGGAGTCTGTTGGTGCAGTTGTCTGTCGACTTCATCTTCGTTCGAGTCTTAGATTAGAACTGATAGATTAGGGCGTGTAATACGAGAAAAGATCAGAATTTAGTATTGTTATGTGATGATTTCGCTTCAAGGACAATTTATAGAAGATTTCGCTTGGAGCAGGTTCAAGCGAAATCCACATGATATGATTTCGCTTGAACAGTACTCAAGCGAAACCTCATGTCTATAAATAGCCCTGAAGCGTAATAGTTCAGTAGAGTTGTTGGTTTCCGACGCCGAGGTGCTGTCGAGGTGTCTCCAAGTCTGTAATCTTTCAGAGATCAATACAAGAGACAGTAAATAGTATTTCTGGTGTGTTACAAGCTAAACAAAGACAGAATCAATGAATTCCGCCTCTGATTCTGTCTGAGCACTCTTCTGATAGACTCGTTAGGTCGTTTCACGATCCTACAGATCTCGTTAAAATAACATGTCATTCTTATATGTATAAGGATTCTCTAGAAGATTCCAAACCCAGTTTAATGATCTCTGAATCCTGGGTCTACATCATCAGTTAAGATGATCATATTTTACCATACGTTGGTAATATAATGCCTACGGGCCTTGCTCATTTATACATGAGCCAAAAGACAGTTGTAGCTTTGACTCACTGTCTGAAAAAGGTAATAAAATATACTTAAACCTTAAAAAGCCTTGATTCTCTGAAATCATAGCTTATAATTTAAATTGTCCATGTGACTAAGCCTTATGTGCTAATATATATTGTTATTGTTTATAATTAGGATGAATTTTAATTGAAATCCTAAACTAATACGATTAATAAGTTAACCAAATATGGTCTCTATTTACCATGGTTAACGAGTTACCCTAAGGGGTAATTCCATGATAAACTCCCAAATAAAATATTGTCCTTGTTTTCTGCAACAGTTCAATTCAAATGGCTGACTCAAATGAGGTTAATAGTCATACTGTGGAGGTTAATAATGACGCCCAGATTACGTTAACGGGTGCTGAATTAAAAGCAATCATAGACGGCGCTGTTACACAGGCTCTTGAGCGGCAGTATGATGATTATAGTGGTACTCGAAGTAGGACCCAATCTGCACCGCATGCAAAGCCCAAGACCCATTCAGAGGCTCATAGCAAGCCTCCTCCCAAAAAGAATGGACCTAAGAAAGATGGCGATGACCGTCAGTCCACTAATCATAAAAGTGATCCATCTCAGCAGTTAGTGCTACATCAGGAACCCCGTGACAAGGGCTGCTCTTACAAGTACTTCGTGTCTTGCAAGCCCAGGGATTTTAACGGGGAGAAAGGAGCCGTCGATTGTATGACATGGCTTGACGAGATGGAGACGGTGGTAGATATCAGCGGGTGCGCTGAAAAGGATGTGGTTAAGTTTGTGTCACAGTCCTTTAAGGGCGAAGCATTAGCATGGTGGAGATCGTTAGTTCAAGCCACCGGGAAAATCCCACTGTACTCTATGTCATGGGATCAATTTGTCGCTCTGATCAAGGAGAATTTCTGCCCTCAACATGAGGTGGAAAAGATAGAATCTGACTTTCTATCGCTGGTGATGACGAACCTCGACTGCCAAGCTTATCTGACAAGCTTCAATACGCTGTCCCGGTTGGTACCTTATCTGGTGACCCCGGAACCTAAAAGAATCGCTCGATTTATTGGGGGTTTAGCCCCGGAAATCAAGGCAAGCGTAAAAGCTTCTCGGCCAACTACCTTCAGGTCTGTAGCTGACATTTCCTTATCCCTCACTCTGGATGCGGTCAGGCAGAGATCGCTGAGGAATAAGGAGGCTGAGAAGAGGAAGCGAGAAGATGATGGTTCGCGACGATCGAACAAGAAACACCGTGGGAACGGTGATAACAAGAAAGGGTCGGAGTCGAGGAAGGACGGGCATAATTCTGGTGAAAAGCCCAAGTGTAAAATTTGCAAGAAGCAGCACTATGGAAAGTGCAGACTAGAGTCTAACTCTCAGACTCAGTCAAAATCCTTTGCTTGTGGTATTTGCAAGTCCACGGATCACAAAACCCTGGATTGCAAGAAGATAAAAGACGCAACGTGCTACCGTTGCAATGAAAAGGGGCACATCAAGACCAACTGCCCTAAGTACAACAAGAAGCCTGAGGAGGCTAAGAAGACTAATGCCAGAGTCTTCAGGATGGACGCGAAAGAGGCTGTGCAAGACGATAATGTCATAACAGGTACTTTCCTTGTAAATGATGTCTTTGCAAGAGTACTTTTTGATTCAGGCGCAGATAAGTCTTTCGTAAATCATAAATTTTGTAAATTGTTGAATTTACCTGTCAAAACCCTAAAAGTGAACTATGAGGTAGAGTTAGCAGATGGTACCATAGAAACCGTCTCTACTGTGTTAGATGGATGTGTTATATCCATTAAGAACCATTCTTTTCCTCTGTCTCTACTTCCTTTTAAGTTGGCTGGTTTTGACATAGTTCTGGGTATGGACTGGTTATCTCATAACCAGGCCCAAATTGTCTGTAACCAGAAACAGGTGGTAATAAAGACTCCGTCTGGTGAATCACTTACCATTCGGGGAGATACCCAGTATGGATTGCCTGAGCAGGTGACTATGCTCAAGGCTTCAAAATATCTGAAGAAAGGATGTGTCATCTACATGGCGCAAGTGATCATTGATGAGCCTAAACCGAAGATAGAAGACATCCCTGTCATCTCTGAATACCCAGAAGTGTTTCCTGAAGATCTACCTGGTTTGCCACCGGATAGACAAGTGGAATTCAGGATCGATATCATCCCCGGAGCAGCACCTGTTGCTAGAGCTCCATACAGATTGGCACCCACGGAAATGAAGGAGTTGCGGACGCAGCTAGATGAATTGCTGGCTAAGGGTTTCATTAGACCTAGTTCATCTCCTTGGGGAGCGCCAATCTTGTTTGTCAAGAAGAAGGATGGGTCGATGCGTCTGTGCATCGACTATCGCGAGCTTAATAAAGTCACGATCAAGAATAGGTATCCTTTGCCTAGGATCGACGATTTGTTCGATCAGCTTCAAGGGGCAAGTTATTTCTCGAAGATTGATCTAAGGTCAGGCTACCATCAGTTGAAGGTGAAAGATGAAGACGTTCACAAGACTGCATTTAGGACTCGTTACGGTCACTACGAGTTCCTAGTGATGCCTTTTGGGCTCACTAATGCACCAGCCGCGTTCATGGATCTCATGAATCGCGTCTGCAAGCCTTACTTAGATAAATTCGTTATCGTTTTCATCGACGACATTCTTATTTACTCTAAGAATAAAGCTGACCATGAGAAACACCTTCGTTGTATTCTCAAACTTCTACAACAGGAGAAGCTCTATGCCAAATTCTCCAAGTGTGAATTTTGGCTACGAGAAGTCCAATTTCTTGGACACGTGGTTAGTGAGCGTGGTATCCAAGTGGATCCCGCTAAGGTTGAAGCCGTTATGAATTGGCAAGAGCCAAAGACGCCTACAGAAATTCGTAGCTTCCTGGGATTGGCAGGATATTACAGGCGTTTCATCAAAAAAATTTCAAGGATTTCTGCACCCCTAACCTCCTTAACTAAGAAGAAGGTTAAGTTTGTTTGGGGCCCTAAGCAGCAAGAATCCTTTGATATTCTGAAGCAAATGTTGAGCAACGCCCCAGTACTGACATTGCCAGATGGGATTGAAGACTTTGTAGTTTATTGTGATGCTTCGCACACTGGCATGGGGTGTGTGCTTATGCAGAGAGGCAAAGTTATTGCATACGCTTCAAGGCAATTGAAAGTGCATGAAAAGAATTACACCACCCATGACTTGGAGCTGGGTGCCGTTGTATTCGCACTGAAGCTTTGGAGGCACTATCTTTATGGTGCCAAATGTGTGATCTATTCCGATCACAAGAGCCTCCAACATCTGTTTAATCAGAAGGAACTAAACATGAGGCAACGCCGTTTGATGGAAACTTTAAATGATTATGATTGTGAAATCAAATACCATCCCGGCAAGGCGAATGTAGTCGCCGATGCCTTGAGTCGGAAGGAAAGGGTTAAGCCCATCCGAATTAACGCCAAGCGTATGGAGATAAAGAATAATTTGATGGAAAGGTTGTTAGCTGCACAGAAGGAAGCTGTGTTGGAAGCTAACTATCCTAATGAAAAGTTAGGAGTAACTGAGGAGCAGTTAACTCTCAGCAAGGACGGAATTTTACGGTTAAACGGGCGAATATGGGTTCCAATTTATGGAGGACTTTGAGATGTCATCCTCCAAGAAGCCCATAGTTCCAAATACTCCGTTCATCCTGGAGCTGATAAGATGTACCAGGATCTGAAGGCAAATTATTGGTGGATAGGCTTGAAAAAGTCTGTAGCCACCCATGTAGCTAAATGCTTGACATGTGCGCAAGTCAAAGCCGAGCATCAAAAGCCGTCAGGCTTGCTACAACAGCCTGAGCTTCCTACTTGGAAGTGGGAAATGGTAACCATGGATTTTATCACCAAGTTACCAAAGACGAGGAAAGGCAATGATACAATATGGGTTATAGTTGACAGACTGACTAAGTCAGCTCATTTCTTACCCATCAAGGAGATTTATAGCTCCGACATGTTAGCCCAGTTATACGTGGATAAGATTGTAGCCCTACATGGCATACCTGTAGCTATTATCTCTGATAGAGATACTAGGTACACATCACATTTTTGGAAGAGCTTCCAACAATCTTTGGGCACACGTTTGAACTTTAGTACGGCTTACCATCCTCAGACAGACGGTCAGAGTGAGCGTACTATTCAAACGTTGGAAGACATGCTACGTGCATGTGCGATCGATTTGGGTGGTAGTTGGGATAAGAACCTACCATTAATCGAATTCTCCTACAACAATAGCTACCATACCAGCATCAAGGCTGCGCCTTTTGAGGCATTATACGGTAGAAAGTGTAGATCGCCTATTTGTTGGGCGGAAGTTGGAGATGTCCAGTTATCAGGACCAGAGATCGTGTTTGAAACGACGGATAAGATTGTCCAGATCCGTGACCATCTCAAAGCTGCCCGCGATAGGCAGAAGAGTTACGCTAATCCTAAGCATAAGGATTTTCACTTCGAAGTAGGTGACAAAGTCCTACTTAAAGTATCACCCTGGAAGGGAGTGATGCGGTTTGGTAAGAAAGGCAAGCTAAGCCCGAGATACATAGGACCTTTCGAGGTTATCGAACGTGTCGGGTCAGTTGCCTATAAGTTAAACTTACCTGAAGAGCTCAGTGGAATTCACAATGTGTTCCACATCTGCAATCTGAAGAAGTGTTTCGCTGACGAATCACTGGTTATACCGTATACAGATGTGCATATAGATGAGAGCTTAAATTTTGTGGAAAAACTGTGTCGATTGAAGATCGACGGGTAAAGAAGCTTCGGAGAAAGCATATACCTATTGTGAAGGTCAAATGGGATGCCCGTAGAGGTCCCGAATATACGTGGGAGGTTGAATCCACCATGAAAGAAAAGTACCCTCATTTGTTCCAGTAAATCTCGGGTCGAGATTTATTTTAAGGGGGTGAGGATGTAACACCTCGAAAATTTCAGGTTCAATAATAAAATGACACGTGTCATGTACGACAAAACGCGTTGTAAACCCGGATTAAATAAAGATGTTTCGGCAGGATTTAAAGTGGCGTCATGTTAAATTTTTACCTCTGAACGACCTCAATTATAAATCTTAAGACCCGATTAAATGTTACACACATCTATTATGCCCTCAATTCAGGGAATTTTTGTCAATGAAGAAATTCCAAGTGCATGATATGACTCCTACGAAGAAAAGCAATGGTAAACCTTCATTTTCGGGTCTTGTATACATATTCAAATGAAACAACTTCAAATGGTAGGGTATGTTACAGTATAAGACACTTCTTGAAGGTCCCTAGTTGATAATTGAGGCCCCAAACTCGTGCAAGTGGATTGCCTTTTCGAAACACCAAGAAACAAACATTTTTAGCCCCTGATGAATAGTTGCGCACCGTAACAACATATTGTTACGATGCGCAACTAAGTGCCAGCAACCAGAAAACAGGCTGTTGCCTGTTATGCGCGATTTTGACCCATTTAACCGGTTTTTCTCACATGTGGACGACCCCTAGGCACCCCTAAGCACTAGTAACAAGTGTTAATCAGTTGTGGTGTGTCCTAGACTTTGTTGTCAACATGTTGTGGTGATTGAACTTGCTATATAAGGGCCTTCATGTTACAAACATTCCTCACAACTTCTCCTGCACTCTTGGATCATTTCTGGAGCTATCAAGCAGCCTCAAGTGATCATATTTCGTGCATTGGACTCTTGTAAGTCTGCTAGTTCTTGTTTAGTTGAGTTTAGCTTAGTTAATTAGCTAAAAGTCAAACCGTCGTAATTACGGTTTGACTTCGAGATTAGTCAATAATGGCTCAGTCATATCTCGAATTAAAAGTAGTTATGAGTTGGTATTTATGTGGGTAATAAAACCTCAAAAGGGTTTCCCCTGATCACCACCCTAACCAGGTCAAATGTCGGGTCAAACTTTTATTTAAAAAGTCAACATAATGCTTAAAATGTCATTTATGCATAATTAGCTATCTAGAACATATATAACCTGTTTGATCATTGCTATAACTTAGTAATAAGTGTAAGAACATGTCTAAACATGTTCAACCCGACTATTTCCTGTTTAGACCCGGTTCGGAACCGAAAGTCACCTTGGAAATAGCTATTGATCATATATCTTTTGGCTTGAACCTAGTCACCTTGGAAATTATATCATTTCGTCTCATTCGTTTGTCATCGATTTCTTGAACTAATTCAGTTGAACCGTTGAATCCTACTTATTATACAACTCGTATTCACAAAATTTGATATTTTGATTCTATATCATCTACCTTAAATATTATTTTTATTAACTAAAATGTGACATAAGTCTAAAAGAAATATCGTAACCCAAATCTCAAGGACGAGATTTAAAACAAGGTGGGGAGAATGTAACATTCCTATTTTTATCATATAAGATTATAGTTTTGGTTAAATTTATTAACTACTAGTAACTAGTAACTAATTTATTTTTATAAATATTCAACCCAAATAGTTTTAAACAATATTTTATATAGTTGGTTGAAATATTATATTAATTAATTGGCCTGTATATGGGTGACCTTTCTAAATAAAATAAAAGTATATAAGGAAGGATACGTGTTAAATTAATTATAATATATAAATTTATTATTTTATAGAACGTTATATTTTAGTAGTTATAAGCGCCAAATTAGTGAAGCAGTTAAATTAATTATTAATTATAATATATAAATAATTAAATAATAATAATCAAAATCAAAACTTACGTATAATAGAAAATCTAAATCTTAACTATTCAAAGTTATATGTACTTTGAAACTAATTGATTCATATAGACGTAGAACTAATTTCTTATTTAAAGAAAAGATGATGCATATGATGATGGGTTGCATGTTGACACATAAAAACTAAATTGAAAGATGACAGGTATATGCTACGTGGAGCATATCAAGTAATACTTATCAATTCAAAATAAGGAAGGATACGTGTCCATATTCACAAGCTTATAGGAACCATTATAAATATCAAAGTTTTCGAACAAAACTTCAAACTGTTAAAATCTTGTCTTTCGCCTACTCTCTCTTATTCATATCCTTTTTATTTTTTCCCTATAATAAAGCCTTGCCCCGTTTTAAGTGTTTTAACTCCCGATCACCGCTACCCTTTCCGATTGATCTGAGCCTCATAACGTATGTCAGGGCTCTGCCCGACTAAGTTGTTGGGATTCGGTCTCGGACATCGGGATAAGGTTGAATGAGGGGTATTATACTTACCACGAGTGCATTATATATTTTTAAATAGTCCAGGAGTCATACCCAAAATTTATACCAGGAAGCTTTCTAGTTGAACCCTAAAGTTACAAAGTGGGTCCATTCTCTTTTCACCATTTTATTTCCTTTTTGTCCCAAACCATAAAAACTCTCACCAA
This sequence comes from Helianthus tuberosus, assembly GCA_030545235.1. Lineage (NCBI taxonomy): Eukaryota > Viridiplantae > Streptophyta > Magnoliopsida > Asterales > Asteraceae > Helianthus > Helianthus tuberosus. The sequence goes on from CM060381.1 coordinate 30,528,365, forward strand.
AACTATTATTTATTATTATATTTTGTTCACAAGGAAACCTTAGTTAAGACCCCTAAGTAATCCTACATAAACCCTAAAGTTTTCAGAACAATCAGAATCAGGATCAGGGCCCCTAAAACTCAGGGGGGATATTCCATATTGACGATTATCCACATATCTTGCTGTCAGAATTGAAATTTTAAAATCCATCGACTCAGCTGAACTACAAACACACGTGGCAACCATATGATGAGATGTAACCCCTCGCGCCACGCGACGCTATCAGGGGTACCCCTCGCGTCACGTGAGGGGGTCCAAAATCTTAGTATAAATAGAGGATGTTGGGACTTGATTTCTGGAGTTGGAACGACGATAAAACTCAATTCGTGCGCCAAGATATCTTCTGTTTACTACAAACACACACTAGCTCGAATTCTGCTATGATACCGGGTATTAACTCGATCGCTGCTACGATTCAATGTCCGATCGATTTAAACTATCCGACCAGATGTTTAAGTACTATCCTTTGTCATTAGTCGTGATTCCGACAGGATGTTTGAGTACCACCCGAACTCAGGGAATACTCTGTCATTCGTTGTGAATCTGATGGATGTTTAAGTGATTGCACTTTGTCATTTGTCGTGAGGGTTTTAATCTCGTGAGTTATCGTAAATGCTGTATTAGTTACTTACCTAGTTCGTGTGCACTAGGTTACAAGGCTAAATCAATAGGCTAAGCTCTGCCTATATAAATCTGCAATAGATCAAAGCTTATCTGTAGACTAAACTTTGGCCGTATGAATCTGCATGCTTATAAAGTGAGTCATTCTCTTTTTATCAAATTTATTTACAAAAGCATGTTTATTTTCAAAGTTATAATTACAGTGATTAAGTTTATGTAATCACCAAGTTACAGCCGGTATGTGGGGTTTTGTATACATTACTTGATAACCGTCACTATTGGATAACGAGTTAGCCAATGAGTGATATGACCATAGTCACAGACACCATTGGACAATGAGGTTACCGATGGATGGTCGAGTGACAAATACTGTGGGTAGTTGGTTGATATCAGGAAACATTGTAATCTCTCTTAATACTGTAAATTATAACAAATGTGTCGTTTTAGCAAAATGAATGAACTCACCAGTATTTCCTCCTGACAAAACCTTTTTAAAACGCGTCTCAGGTAATTACAGTAGATTGGAGTAAGAGATGGATACGACACTGAAAGGCTTCAAGAAGTGGCTTATTTTATTAACTAAATCAAATTAAGAAATATTGTTTTATGTAATCAAATTTATCTTTATTAAAGCTACCTTTGTAAAACATGGGTTTATCCCATCTGTTTAATAAATAAAATCCGGTGTTTTCTAAACTCTGATATTTTTCCTAACTCACGGTCCTGATGAAATTTCCGCTGCAATATTTTTCAAAATAATCATCGGTACCACTTGGCTGTTCGCGGCTCCCGATTCAGTCCAGGGTGGGTCGGGGGTCGTGACAAATAATGACTTACATTTCTATCAACAAACTGATAGCACAGTTCGTTTTTCTTAATGCCAGGGACTTTGCTGGTAGAAATCCATTTTTTAATCACTCGAATCTCGATAGTTGTTGGTTTTTCTCTTGCTCTTATGCCCTTGACAGCCCTGGAGGACATATTCGCTTGTTACCTTATAAAGACCAAATCAAAGAGTAAGCTATTGTATCATCAGTAACTTTTGAGGGGATCATATACAACTTATTTGCACAACACATTCTGCAAAAATAAAATATCTCCAAGATAACTTCCAAAATCTACTGAAACCAATGCTAAGAACAAATTATCAGCTCAAATTCAGCAATAGTAGTAACTCTGCAACATATGAACTCAAAACATAAACATTCAACTTATTTGTATAAACAACGCTCGAATCAACTAAAACTAATGCTAAACACAAATTATTAGCTCAAATTTATCAACAAAAATAGTAACACTGCAACATATGAACTCAGTGTGATGATGGAATGCATAACTGAAGAATACCGAGGAACCTTCATAGTGGTATAATAAATAATCAGATCTCACTTATTCCTTTGTATCCTTCATAGTGGTATAACCCAATAATCAGATCTCATTTTACTTCTTTGTATCACACTTTATACTACTTCAGCACACAGTAATAGTCAGTTTCACTTAGCCAACTCTATTATATAATACTTATAATCTTAATTTACAGTTTGCATGATCACCCTGGTATTTTAGAGTTTCTCATCATCAAGCTGCATATAAAACCGTTTAGTAGATGTGGCAAAATGAAACAGGCCAAAACAAGGTGTATTCGAGATGGGTCATTTTTAGTATGAGTCAAAACAGATGCGTCAGATTTTGTTGACCCGCAAGAAGCCTTTCCATTGTTTAAAATTATTTAATGTGTTATCTAATAAACAACGAATAGACAAAGTACTTAGCAACTTTGAGTGCACTTGTAACATCAGTTCCAAAATGAATCGAGAATATCATCGGAATCTACTAAACCTAATGCCAACAACAAACTATTAGCTTAAATTCAGCAACAACAACAGTAACTCTTCAACATTCAAACTCGAAACATAAACCATTAACTTATTTGCGTAAACACGAATCTACTAAACCTAAGAACAAACTATTAGCTCAAATTCAGCAACAACAACAGTATCTATGTGACAACCCTCACCAAACCAGGTATCCGTACGAATTAATTAATATTTAATTAATGCTTAATTACTGTGCTTGCTTACAACTGTGGTTAAACTGCTTCCTGATTTCTGATACATACATATTCATGCATCATACTTTACTACGGTCACTCTATTATTTACACACAAACATCAATGACAAACTTGATGCACAAAAGCACAGTTAGCACAATGAACGGATAACCCAGTAAACGTGCTGACATAGCCAGCACTAGACAGACACTGTCTCTAAGGCCAGTATGAGCCAGGAATAGATTACTACACTAGTAGGGAGTGTAGGGAGGTAAGGATTGTAGAACTGCGTCACTAGGTGATAGTTATAGTGACCGGATGTGCCTAAAACATGCTTTAACTACAAAAATCCTGCACTTTATTACAAAATTCAGCATATAAGTTAACTAGTAAAGTGCAAAAACATGGGAAAATAATACTAGACACTTTCCAAAGTGTCGGGAATTCATTGTGTCACTAAAAATAACATTAAAGGCACTTTAAATGTTTATTCAGCACTTTAACGGAACGATATCCAACCGAACAACCGGACTTTACCGGAACATAAAAATATTGTCAATGACATTGTCTTTCCTTTTCTGAGCCAGTTAGGGTCCCCGAATACCCTAACACCCTTTATAATTCATAACACACTAATAACTTGTTTAAAGTTCTTAACTAAATTAACTTAACACCAACTACATGGTTGAAATCAAACTAAATACCCACCCCCCTTGACCGAATCGGTCCCCCCAAGGGGACACACCCCACATAACTTTGATTATTTTATTCCATCATGCCTAATATCTAGTTGACACTTTATACAATGGTTATAAATGAAATGGGATTATAAGTAAACCTAAGAGATAAACACTTTCATTTTCACAATCACCAACAACAACACACTCTTTCTTTCTCTCTTGCTTGTGTTCGGCCGAGAACACTAGCACCACCACCATCCACTTTCAAGTTTCCTTCAACCATTTCTTATACATACCAAGGTGCAAGGTCACACACAAGGAGGCCCGGTGCTTTCGGAATCTCAAGGACCTCTCTCGTTTTCTTTTAACCACCACATTTCTTCACTCGAACTCTCCTAGCTTTGTGCTAGTGGTAAGTCTCTTATATCCATTCATTTTACATGCTATAAAGGTGGTTAAAGTATGATTCATGATGATAAACTTGAGAACTCTAAAGATCATAACTTAAAGCATGAACATAAAAGTTTTACACAAAGGTCACGAGATGAAAGGTGATAATACATGATAAATCTGGATTAAATGAACAAAAATCTGTTGTAAATGACTTAGGGTCTGATGTTAATCGTATTAGAATGAAGGGTAATCGTATGTGTACTTTTAATGGCACTTATACTATAAACAGCTTGCTGATTTGCATTTTCAGCCGACTTTAACAGGCTGTAAACAAGTCATAACTTAGCGAAAAATGTATTTTCTGAAGTCAAGGTTTATGTACTATGAAATACGGTTCTAATGGCACCATAATCATAATTTTTTGACTTCGTTTACTATTTTTAAAGCGTCAATTTGTAACAACAGCTTAAGCTGCATTTTTACAGCAGTAAATGAGAGTCATATTTTCAGTCATAACTTAAATTCTGCATAGAGTTAGATCATAAAATTTATACTGTAAATGGTCACTGTTGTCGCCGTGTTCCTCCAACTGGAATTTCATAAATCGGACTCTCGATGAATTTTAAATAAAATATTCCGTGAACTGCAGTCAGAAAAAGGTAAATCTGAATGCAGTCCGGAAAATGATTTTCTATAAAATATTGGTGATGATTTGGACCCCGATATTTTTACACAATAATTTTTGGTTCGTATAAGACATTCTATAAAAATTTGGGAATTTTTGGAACAAGATAACTATTTTATTAAAATGCTCGAAAACGGCCCATTTTTGTATATTAAAACTGAAACGATGTAAGTAGTGTTTTGCATGTCTAAATGTCGGGTTGGTTAATTGAGAACTGATTGAATGATTTTACAAAAGAAAATGATACGCTAGTAAGCGTGGACGCCTCCGTTTACAGAGGAAACTCTGGCGAAATTTTTCCAGAAAATATAACACTTAGAAATGTTTTTGGTGACAAGTGTTATAAATATATTTTTAACTTGTTTTCCAAAATATAAATTTCGCCATGATTTTTATTACAAAATAACCAAGTGTCGGAGGTAGATTTTCGTAAATGAAACTTGTTAAATATATATTGAGAATATATATTCCATAATAAAACGCTTGTGTGCTTACGTGATTATTTTTGTGAACAAGAGATATATTATTTTTAGAGTAAAGATAATATTGCTTGAAATATCATGAAAATACGACTCCAAAATAATACCAACACCCTCACAAATAAATATTTAAGTTACATCGGTATTGTTTATACAACGCGAACTCTAAAATGTAACTTGCGTATTTTCGGAAAATACTCTTAAATGTGTATTTTGATAAAGTATTATTTTGGAAAATTGTATGAAGTAAAATATAATATTTTTGGGAAAATATGTATATTTTGGAAACAGAATATTTTAGACAAGTGAGACTTAAAAATATACTTTCGGAATTATAAAACGCACATGTATTAATACCCCCATCCTTGGGAAGAAATATATTTATTTAATGATTAAGAAGTGTAAATACGAAATAGTTGTCTAACTATTTCCAAAAAACGTTAAACCTTAAGCCAAGGCACGGCCGTCCGTCTAACAGGAATTAGTACGTGTAGGTTGTCACGCAGCAGATAGAGTTGGAGATTGACGTTCCTGGATACGCGCTTCGGTGAGTTCATGTCCCCCTTTTCTTTTAACTATTTTCAGTTTTATACTTCGGGGGTGAAATACATGTTACATTTATTACAAATGTTTTATACATGGTATGATTAGCTAAGGAATTTACTACTAGATCACGTGAATGGATAGGCTATTATCGTAAGACCATTAATCCTTGTATAAGGACCGAGAGGCATGAGTGATAGATTTATCGGGTGTTGCGAGCCCCACACATGGGCCAGCGTGTGGCTGCATGTGGTGACTATGTCGTTCCGCCGGAAGGACCGGTATGAAATACGCGTTACAGGTTTGAGTGCTTCCTAGACCATGTCACTTATTAATGTATTAGCTACACATTAATCGATCTCTTTTTCCTTATTTGCTACATACCAGGGATTTTTTTTCATACATACAAACCTATTACAAACGTTTATACATACTCACTTACACATGAACTCGCTCAACTTTATGTTGATTTTTCAAACTACATGTATTTCAGGAAACTAACTGATCTGGCACGGTATGCATGTATTTTCAAGTTGCGTTTGAATAAAGAAGTCATCCAGGGTTTAGAAGGTGTAACCTCTTCCTGGACGGGTTACATATCTCTAAACCTAGTATTGTTTAAAGTCTTTTGCTAAGTCTTTATAAACTCAATTAAATCAAGTTAAGGTTTGTAACTTATTTTGTGATTGTTGAAAATGGGATTTTTCTAAACTTTATTGATGGATGAATACCTCATGTTTTTATCATATAGTATGGTTATGATTGTTGCTATGGTATTAAGAAGTCACACCAAATAAACCCACGCTTCCGCAATGCCAGGGTGTGACAGCTTGGTATCAGAGCCTCGATCATAGCGAACTAGGATTCTTTCTCGAGTCTAGACTATGATCATCAGGGCTCTCACGAAAACGTTTTCTAACATTTTTACATTGCATACACTATACGTCCAGATCCAGGAAAAATTAGGTCGGGAGACCAGGAAAAATTGGGTCGGGAGACCAGGAAAAATTAGGTCGGGGAGACCAGGAGATTAGTCTGAGAGACTGGGGGATTTTAGTCTGAGAGACTGAGAATTCAATCTGAGAGATTGGGAGATTTTAGTCTGAGAGACTGAGAATTCAATCTGAGAGATTGGGAGATTTTAGTCTGAGAGACTGAGAATTCAATTTGAGAGATTGGGAGATTTTAGTCGGAGAGACTAGGAAGTTCAGTCTGAGAGGCTGAGAGGATAGTCTGGGGAAGACTAGGAGGATTACATGCTTACATTGTTACTGCTTAATTGATGATTATTGATATACGTGCACACGTGGTGAATATTTGCATATACTAATTGTTAATAACTACTATGGGTATACGTGCTATGACTATTATGAACCAGCACACATGTCGCACTAATTAGAAAGCGAGTTATCAGACATTGATAACCCTACGGCCACTGCCACGGATAAGGAGACTGCATCTGCGCCAGAGATATTTACGGCAGACACTGAGAGTGATCCTGATATGCCGACCAAGGACGAGGACGACTTCTAACAGTCCGTGCTACCAGATTTTGGTGATACTTCATCTTTGCTGATGGTTTCTCTGGCAAGAATCTTCCTGTCACTCTTGTTTCAATCCATGACCACTCCATCACTGGTCATCCCAACGATGGACACACCATGGCTCCAATCCTCGATGATGCGCCTCCTGCGGGCATCTCTACTGAAGGTTGACTACTCGACAAACAATATATGACTACGTTGGCATGCTTATCGATGGTCCTCCTGCCGACGCCCATGATGATAGAAAATTTGACGAGAACACTGTTACTAACTTCACTTCTTGAGACCCCTGTTAACAAGCCATCATCTGATTCTATCATGCATTCAGACTCCTTTGAGTCTGTGATACCTGCAACCTTACAAACAGCTGGAGTACAGCATTCTACTACTGACACAAGACGACGACGACATGGCTGTTGCACTAACACCTGCTCGAGGCATCACACCGTTACACGACCCAGGGCCTGCTGCTGAGCTAGCTTCTGCACCTTTTGAGTCAGCCTGATGCTGCAACTGCTGGTCCTACACCCTTGCTTGATTGTGACCCTGATACTTTTGGGTTACTAGACATACCTACGCCCCGGAAAGGTACTCCAGGTCAGTACCCTCGTAACGATCCTTTCGCTACAACAGCATTTTCTACTGCCTTACAGGCCGCACCGTTTACACCTTTCACCTCTACATCGCTGTACGAGCCAATTTGATGGTTCCTATAATACACTATGCTAACTTTGGACCCTTACCACCCCTTACATTATGGAGGCCACACACGAGATGAGTTGCTCCAGTAACACCAACTACGGTATGAGGATATGAGTCGCAGAATGTTGGAACTTGAGTTGACACCACAATTGGCAACTTCAAATGCAAAACATTACATAACCGAAAACATGATTTAAGTGTCTACATCACAAGACAGCATATTGTCTGAAAATCTTATGATTTGATGCTCGTTCTTTACGGCCAAGCAGCGGATCAGCTAATTGTTTCGACGTATATACAAACTCGAGGAGGATTTCACGCATGATAACAATATACTTTTCTTTCCTCCTCCACCTCAGTCACCAGTGTGGTTGATTTCTGGACTATGCGGATTGCATCACAATTGGGCAAAGACACTAACGATGAGCCGAGGTGGTGAAGACTTTTCAAAGGCCACTAGCTGATCCATATCACCCATACCATGTTGGGCACTCTACGAAGGACACCCTCATCTCTTTGATGATACAACAGGACGCATTGACACGACGTATGCAGGTTTTGGAGAGTGCACCACGTCCATCTTGTCATTGTCAGGCACCGTTTGCAGCACCGCACCCTCCATGTCCACTGTCCCCCGATTCAGACGCACGTTTTTGGACTTCTAAGCAACAGACAGCAAAATTGTTGCGCACCTATCGTGCTATGGAGGAGGACTGGTCACATATGCGTCGCTTACTTTTCTTTCATTTCCCTCCTCCGCCGCCATCAGCATAAGCATATTTTTGGTTTTATACAGGTAGACTTTTGGTGAAAAGATTTCGATTGTGCCGACTATACGGCAGTTGGAGACCGCATTTGGACGTCATGACTTTTAATAGTTAGTCTTTGGTTGTCGTATAGGACTAGCTAGTTCAGACAAGGGAGATGTGGCCCTTAGTCACTTGTGATGTACGATACAGTTATAAAACTTGTAAACATTATATTGCGGTCTCGATTTACGATAGCGTAATCGCAATATTCCCATTATATGTGATATTGGGATTGATTGTCCTAATTCTATAACATGAGATGTTATGTGCTTGATTAATTTATAACATGAGATGTTATGTGCTTGATTAATTTGTAACATGAGATGTTATGTGCTTGATTAATGATATTACGTACGTGTGTTATTTACTTACTATGACCTGACCCATACGATCATCATTTAGAAGATGCCTCCAAGACGGGATGTACGCATGCCCCCAATGAGGCGGAACTTCAAGGAATCATTGCTGCAGCCATAGCACGACACGAGGCCCGGCGCTCCGAATCTAGCAGGGGCACCTCAGAAAGTCATGGCTGTACCTACTGGCACTTCCTCAAATACGAGCCCCCGAAGTTCGACGGCACTGGAGGTGCCATAGCCTTTGTGAAATGGATTGAAAGAATGGATTCCATCTTTCAATTGAGCGGTTGTATGCCAGAATAACAAGTCCCAAACGTTTTCGAGCTGTTTGCAGATGAAGCTCGATTATGGTGGAACCTTCAGATTCGAATAAAGGGTGCAACTGCAGCATATGCGTTAACATGGGGTGAACTAAAAGGAATGATGCATAAGAAGTATTGCTCCCAAACGGAAACCCAGAAGTGGGAAGGTGAATTCCGGAGCCTGATGATGGAAGGTCCAAAGGTGTTGGAGTACGTGCAAAGACTTCATAATTTGTCACGCGTTGTTCCGTACCTGGTGAAACCAGAATTGAAGGAAGTGGGGAAATTCATTTGGGAACTGGCGCCTCAAGTCTTGAGCTTGATGACAACATCAACACCCCCAACAACTATTGCTGCAAGTAAGATGGGTTTGGCACTCACTACGGAAGCACGTAGACTAGAAAAACTTGTTAACCCTACCAAGAAGAAGGAGACTCAGGTTGAGTCGTCCGGAAAGAACAAAAGGAAGCTCACCGAAGATACCCGAACGAATAATGATGAACAAAGAACTGTTCGAGGTTGTTTTGACTACGGGGACAAAGGGCATTTCAAGAAAGATTGTCCTAACAACAAACAAGCGGACGTTAAGATTTACTTAGGAACTAAGCCTAAACATGGTGGATGCAAGTATCACCACGAATGTGGGTGTTGGAAGCCTAAGTGCGGTAGGTGTGGGAAGAGAGGACACAACAAGGATGCCTGTGGGGCGAAGAGTCCCGAACAAGGAGGTGACAATGACAACAACCAAAGTGGAAATACTAATAAATTTCCAGGCTGCTACCGATGCGGGAACGTGGGGCACTTTAGGAAAAATTGCCCAAGGAAGATTAGTAAAGACTATGAAGGGACATCCAACATCGGAGCTTGTGAAGCATGCCAGGATCCAGACATGATTACTGGTACGTTCTCTATCAAACAGAAATTTTGCATCCATGTTATTTGATACCAGTTCCGACTATAGCTTTGTATCATTAGAATTTAAGAATATATTCGGGTTAACTACCAATAAGTTAGATATTCCGTACTCAATCAAACTGGCTAAGGGAAAGCTAGTAGAAGCAAATGAAGTTGTCTGAGGATGTGTAATTGAACTAGGAAGTCACGAGTCTACGATAGATCTACTGCCAGTTGAGCTGGGAAGCTTCGGCGAGGTAATTGGGGTGGATTAGTTGCCAAGCGGTCGAGCGGAGGTTGATATCCGCACCCTGATGACGAATGAAGGACCGATCGTGACTCGCGAAGCAGGATACGCCACCACGGATCACGAATTGCTTAAGGCACGAAAGTGGTTGTGGGAAGAATGTGTTGTTTTCTTGGCTCATGTCGGGGACAAGGGAGCCGAAGAACAAAATCCCGAAGATACCCCCGTGATCAGAGGATATCCTGAAGTCTTCCTAGAAGACTTGCCGGAATCGTCTCCTCAACGATTAGTCGAATCTCGCATCGATTTAATTCCAGGCACCGCACTTGTAGTCAATGCACCGTAGCGACTTACATTTTCAGAGATGCAAGGATTGACAGTGTAGTTTCAGTAGTAAATAGAGAAGGAAGATAACAGACCAAAAATTCCCTTTTGGGTAACCTCAGTTTCGCTCATCAAGAAAAAGGACGATGACTTTCAAATGATCGGAAGTCAGGCGAGCTAGCCAACCAGGGTCGGTGGCTCTTGCTAAGGATTGACGAATTACTTATTTGACCAACTGTAAGGGCCCAACTACCATTACACGACGGATCGACGATCGAGTGTCATTGGTGGTAAATTCAGTAAGAAGGTATATCGAGGAAAAATCGTGGGACAACGACTTGTTCTTAGACGTACACAAAAACGGTACTTCCTACACAATATACAAACCGGGTCTACACGGGATACGAAATCTGGAGAATCTAGAAAACTTATATCTAGGACCCAGGACCAAACTCGTAAGGGTTTTTATTTAGGAACCATATATGTCAACTCAATCAACCATCATTAACATGGCGCATATGCCAGTTCCGTTGACCAAACAGAGAGTACTTGGACTTCTTTTACTTCTGGCGAGTAGATGTTTGCATCTCTACTCCCCTTAATGGTAGTTGCATCACAATAATTTTCTCGCTGAGAGCAAACACACATTTGCTTCGATAGCTGGTCATTTCTTCACTTTAGCAGATACTCGTTGTTCCTTTCCTAGGAAACTTACCTGACATACATGCATCATTTGCTACGCATGTGATTTCGTTTTGAACAAACACTTCATTGGAATTTACATATTATTTGCTAAACCTAATTACTGATTCCTGATTCGAGTAACCTACATTATTGTTATTGTTGGCTCTTTTGTTACAAGCCAACACACTTTCTTGAAACCGCTTTCTTTCAAGTTACATTCATGGTTTATTTTGCTACCATGCCGAGAATTCCTTGTTGATACATACGTTTATTGTCGGGTTACGTTGAAACCAAGTTCAATTGCTTGAACTTATCCAGTTCACAGGTTTAACTTGAAACGCTATCTGATGTATTGGGAGCATCATATTCAACTATTTTTGCAGAGATTCTTTCATTTCGAGTCGTAGTAGATTTGGTTGGTCTGCGACTCCACTAAAACGTTTGATTTGTTTCGATACCTTGCGGTGATATTTTCACAAAATTGAAGCTTGCGCTAATTTGGTTACTCACTTCGTACACGGATTTTATTCCCTATTTAGTTGTTAACAATCCATTTTGGATCTTCACGATCAAAGCGGTCTCAACACAATTGTGTGTTAAGGCAATGGTACGTATATTCATTTCATAAGCACAATGTGCCTCTTAACGATTCTTTCGTTGTCAATCAAATGCCTTGCGATACTTATTACTTTTCATCTTCGATTGGAAACAATAGTTCTTTGATGTTCCGTATTTAATTGGAAACTCTATAACATGGTATAAATCAAACCATCAGATTGTCTCAGTACACTTTCATTTGGTTTAAAACACGGTGAACTTGTTCAATCACCACTATTATTGAATTATGTCATTACGACACCCTGTGGCGTCATTACAAACTTATAGCTTGTGCTAACCATGGTCAACCGTTTCACGCAAAACTACGCATACCTTGTTGACTTGTCATTTAAACATTTCTGATGCAACTACAAATCAAGACAATGATACACCAGATTCGCTTGTATTCCATTCAGTGTATCTTCACCATTCAAAAATGTCAACACACTAAACCTTACCAGACATTTATTCAGGAATTGACCGATCATTTTACTATTACGTTGAGTTGCTGCTTTTGAGTTCATATAGCGGGTGCTATGGTTTGTGAAAACTCGTTTGCATATTGCAACCGATCATTTAAAAATCTTATTAGTCAAAACTCCACTTTTGTGGAACCCCTGCTAGCTGGATTACACTAGACTATACGTAAAATGCGTCTTGTACCTTTGACATCCAATGCTAGAAGCACACACCTTTCAACCCTAGGATTCGGGTTGTTATATATTCTTGGACTCACCTAATGTGAGTAATGTTTGTTTCGATTTGATGATTATCTACTTCGATAATATTCATATACATACGTGTGTGACTTAACCATAAGGAGTAAGGTAGTACAAATTTCGAGGACGAAATTTCTTTAACGGGGGGAGAATGTGACAACCCTCACCAAACCAGGTATCCGTACGAATTAATTAATATCTAATTAATGCTTAATTACTGTGCTTGCTTACAACTGTGGTTAAACTGCTTCCTGATTTCTGATACATACATATTCATGCATCATACTTTACTACTGTCACTCTATTATTTACACACAAACATCAGTGACAAACTTGATGCACAAAAGCACAATGAACGGATAACCCAGTAAACGTGCTGACATAGCCAGCACTAGACAGACACTGTCTCTGAGGCCAGTATGAGCCGAGAATAGATTACTACGCTAGTAGGGAGTGTAGGGAGGTAAGGATTGTAGAACTGCGTCACTAGGTGATAGTTATAGTGACCGGATGTGCCTAAAACATGCTTTAACTACAAAAATCCTGCACTTTATTACAAAATTCAGCATATAAGTTAACTTAAAGTGCAAAAACATGGGAAAATAATACTAGACACTTTCCAAAGTGTCGGGAATTCATTGTGTCACTAAAAATAACATTAAAGGCACTTTAAATGTTTATTCAGCACTTTAACGGAACGATATCCAACCGAACAACCGGACTTTACCGGAACATAAAAATATTGTCAATGACATTGTCTTTCCTTTTCTGAGCCAGTTAGGGTCCCCGAATACCCTAACACCCTTTATAATTCATAACACACTAATAACTTGTTTAAAGTTCTTAACTAAATTAACTTAACACCAACTACATGGTTGAAATCAAACTAAATACCCACCCCCCTTGACCGAATCGGTCCCCCCAAGGGGACACACCCCACATAACTTTGATTATTTTATTCCATCATGCCTAATATCTAGTTGACACTTTATACAATGGTTATAAATGAAATGGGATTATAAGTAAACCTAAGAGATAAACACTTTCATTTTCACAATCACCAACAACAACACACTCTTTCTTTCTCTCTTGCTTGTGTTCGGCCGAGAACACTAGCACCACCACCATCCACTTTCAAGTTTCCTTCAACCATTTCTTATACATACCAAGGTGCAAGGTCACACACAAGGAGGCCCGGTGCTTTCGGAATCTCAAGGACCTCTCTCGTTTTCTTTTAACCACCACATTTCTTCACTCGAACTCTCCTAGCTTTGTGCTAGTGGTAAGTCTCTTATATCCATTCATTTTACATGCTATGAAGGTGGTTAAAGTATGATTCATGATGATAAACTTGAGAACTCTAAAGATCATAACTTAAAGCATGAACATAAAAGTTTTACACAAAGGTCACGAGATGAAAGGTGATAATACATGATAAATCTGGATTAAATGAACAAAAATCTGTTGTAAATGACTTAGGGTCTGATGTTAATCGTATTAGAATGAAGGGTAATCGTATGTGTACTTTTAATGGCACTTATACTATAAACAGCTTGCTGATTTGCATTTTCAGCCGACTTTAACAGGCTGTAAACAAGTCATAACTTAGCGAAAAATGTATTTTCTGAAGTCAAGGTTTATGTACTATGAAATACGGTTCTAATGGCACCATAATCATAATTTTTTGACTTCGTTTACTATTTTTAAAGCGTCAATTTGTAACAACAGCTTAAGCTGCATTTTTACAGCAGTAAATGAGAGTCATATTTTCAGTCATAACTTAAATTCTGCATAGAGTTAGATCATAAAATTTATACTGTAAATGGTCACTGTTGTCGCCGTGTTCCTCCAACTGGAATTTCATAAATCGGACTCTCGATGAATTTTAAATAAAATATTCCGTGAACTGCAGTCAGAAAAAGGTAAATCTGAATGCAGTCCGGAAAATGATTTTCTATAAAATATTGGTGATGATTTGGACCCCGATATTTTTACACAATAATTTTTGGTTCGTATAAGACATTCTATAAAAATTTGGGAATTTTTGGAACAAGATAACTATTTTATTAAAATGCTCGAAAACGGCCCAGTTTTGTATATTAAAACTGAAACGATGTAAGTAGTGTTTTGCATGTCTAAATGTCGGGTTGGTTAATTGAGAACTGATTGAATGATTTTACAAAAGAAAATGATACGCTAGTAAGCGTGGACGCCTCCGTTTACAGAGGAAACTCTGGCGAAATTTTTCCAGAAAATATAACACTTAGAAATGTTTTTGGTGACAAGTGTTATAAATATATTTTTAACTTGTTTTCCAAAATATAAATTTCGCCATGATTTTTATTACAAAATAACCAAGTGTCGGAGGTAGATTTTCGTAAATGAAACTTGTTAAATATATATTGAGAATATATATTCCATAATAAAACGCTTGTGTGCTTACGTGATTATTTTTGTGAACAAGAGATATATTATTTTTAGAGTAAAGATAATATTGCTTGAAATATCATGAAAATACGACTCCAAAATAATACCAACACCCTCACAAATAAATATTTAAGTTACATCGGTATTGTTTATACAACGCGAACTCTAAAATGTAACTTGTGTATTTTCGGAAAATACTCTTAAATGTGTATTTTGATAAAGTATTATTTTGGAAAATTGTATGAAGTAAAATATAATATTTTTGGGAAAAATATGTATATTTTGGAAACAGAATATTTTAGACAAGTGAGACTTAAAAATATATTTTCGGAATTATAAAACGCACATGTATTAATACCCCCATCCTTGGGAAGGAATATATTTATTTAATGATTAAGAAGTGTAAATACGAAATAGTTGTCTAACTATTTCCCAAAAACGTTAAACCTTAAGCCAAGGCACGGTCGTCCGTCTAATAGGAATTAGTACGTGTAGGTCGTCACGCAGCAAATAGAGTTGGAGATTGACGTTGCTGGATACGCGCTTTAGTGAGTTCATGTCCCCCTTTTCTTTTAACTATTTTCAGTTTTATACTTCGGGGGTGAAATACATGTTACATTTATTACAAACGTTTTATACATGGTATGATTAGCTAAGGAATTTACTACTAGATCACGTGAATGGATAGGCTATTATCGTAAGACCATTAATCCTTGTACAAGGACCGAGAGGCATGAGTGATAGATCTATCGGGTGTTGCGAGCCCCACACATGGGCCAGCGTGTGGCTGCATGTGGTGACTATGTCGTTCCGCCGGAAGGACCGGTATGAAATACGCGTTACAAGTATTTCAGGAAACTAACGGATCTGGCACGGTATGCACGTATTTTCAAGCTGCGTTTGAATAAAGAAGTCATCTAGGGTTTAGAAGGTGTAACCTCTTCCTGGATGGGTTACATATCTCTAAACCTAGTATTGTTTAAAGTCTTTTGCTAAGTCTTTAAAAACTCAATTAAATCAAGTTAAGGTTTGTAACTTATTTTGTGATTGTTGAAAATGGGATTTTTCTAAACTTTATTAATGGATGAATACCTCATGTTTTTATCATATAGTATGGTTATGATTGTTGCTATGGTATTAAGAAGTCACACCAAATAAACACACGCTTCCGCAAAGCCAGGGTGTGACAATCTATGCAACAGTTGCAATCAAACAAACTAATTCAAATCAAAATTAAGCTCTAATAAAAAAAACAAATCGCTCATAAACAACCTCAGATATCAACTCAACCGTCATGAAGACCCTATAACAAAAATTACTATATCCTATACAACAATTCCCACATATGACAACTAAACAACGAACATTGGTGAAAAATTGACGGACTTAAGAGTAGGAAAATGATGTGTGCAAAATGCAACATATAAATTACATCAAATGAGGCATAAAACTAACCCTTTTTAAGTACTAATATTGGAAAAAGAGTGTTTTTGTCTTCCTTTTGTATTTTCAGGATTAAATGAGCTCAAAAACACAAAAGAAGCAAAAAGACAGCTAAATCCAACATAAATACAAGGAAAGGAACATAAGTGGACTGCCCGACCCCTCAACGGCATCTTCCCAAGCAAAATAGAGAAGGCAGAAGACTGAACACGCCCCGTGCTCAGCCAGCACGGGGCCGTGCCCAATAAGCAGCAGAAAAGACAAACCTATAGAAACTTTTATTGCCCACCACGGGGCCGTGCCCAGTGAACACGGGGGCGTGGCGAAAGTACAGCAGGCGCATTAATTGTAATTGCGAATTACAATTAATGAGGAGAGAGAATGTCAGACAGGCACGGGGCCGTGCCCAGCGGACACGAGGCCGTGCCCAGCCTTCTGTTCAGCCTATAAATAGGAGTGCTTGGTTTCATTTCAACTCATCCCTTGGCACACCACCTCTCTCACACTTCATCCACCACCCACCACCACCATAACACCATCATCCACCACCATCATCCATTGTCCATCGTAGAGTGTGTGAGTCGTCTCGGGATCCAAGATCGATCGTAAGAGTTCTTGACAATCAAGGCCATGTTTGCCTAAGTCTCTACATCACTTGGTGAAGACAAAGTGTCTAGTATAATACTTTTTATTTCTAATCTTTTGCACTTTTTATTTGGTTTTGTATTAATGACTTTAATAACTAGTTACTTATGTTGAAGGTGATCTTTCCTTATCGTTTGTCCGTGGTGTCTTGGCATTATTTTACTGTCTATATAAAATAAAGGATTTTCACCATTCATATCTCCACGGTCTATATGGAGGTATGTTGGCTACCTGGTCGGGGGTTAAGGGAACGGTTTGGTAAAGGTCTTGCCATTGTTCAGCGTTTAGAGGTCCTGCAATGGACCTGGGTCAAATTTAGTAGGACCTCCTTCAATGCTTCACGGTATTGGATGGCGGGGGTCCAAACTCTTTGATCCCCTCATAAGTTAACTACTATTAATACTATAACCCGGCTATTTAGGACTGTATCCCTGCTGACTCATACTACTTAGCCGAGGGTAACGTCGCCGCCAAAAGCGGGGCCTACCACAATACTGCATTAATAACTTAATTCATTATCTTCCAATAATCCACCCTTTTAGGATTGTATCCTTGCTGACTCAAACTACTGGGGTGAGGGTAACGTCACCTTCAAAAGAGGGGCCTACTACAATAACTAAGATAATCTCTTAATTATGTGCAAAAGTGCGGAAATAATCAAAGGTTATACTAGATACGAGTCGGAACCAAGTGATTCATCTTGTCTATCTGTTTTTACTTTTATTTTTATTTTCAGCATTTTAGTTAGTTTTTATTTTTTTTTAGTTTAAAACCTTTTTCTAAACTTTTTATTTTGATTAGACGTTGAGGATAAACCGGTACTAAAAGCTCTTGTGTCCTTGGACGACCTCGGTATCTTACCAACGCTATACTACGCTCACGATGGGTGCACTTGCCCATATGTGTGTTCAGTGTTAGTAAAATATCGTGTTTTATAAATTTAAAACTTGGCTAAAAATAAGTGTTAAAAAGGGCTTAAAATATACACCTAATATATATAACATTTCAACGCACATCAGAAAACCCGTTTATACATCCTTGGGCCCCAAGAAATTAACTACAAGGGTCTCTATTTCCAAAAATCATGTTAAAAAGGATTAAAAACGAGCAGGGACTGAAACTGCCAGCTTTCAACTTGTTTTCCCGGTTTAACAGGTCCACGCGGCCCGCGTAAGACACCCTTAAGTCTTACGCGGCCCGCCTCAGCATGCCCAGATCAGAAAATTGTTGCCAGGAGCGGGTTTTGGCTATTCCACCGCCTTAACCTAGTTTATAATGACCTAGGGAGCTGTAAGTCGGTTAAATTTAATAGCTTGGACACCTGGGTCGATCTCAGAGCCTCCAATAACACCTGGAAGTGATCTAGCTTCAAGGAATTTGCTATATAAGAGAGCTTAGTTCATGTGTTCTTGACACACATTTGTAAGGACACGGAGAAGACCTTGAAGTGTAGAAAAGTTTGCTAGGACCTTAAGTAAGCCTCTAATTACTTGTTTAGTTGTTTAATTTAGCTTAATTACTCTAAAGTCAAACTTATCGTAAAATTAGTTTGACTTTCGTTTTAATTACATGTGGCTTAACCACTGATCAAATTGAAAGTGGTTATAGAACCACATTAGTGTAGGTGATTAACCCTTAAGAGGGCACCTCCTAATTATCTCGTTTGACTGGTCAATTGTCGGGTCAAAGTAGTTTGACAAAAAGTCAAACTGGACAGAAATTACAAAAATGATTCTAATTAATAAAACAGAGGTTCTAAATTATATTTTAACAATATAATGACTTGGTAATCAATATTAAAACATGTTTTATCAGTCCTAACCCGGCAATTAATAGTCTAAGGTCAGTTTATAACCGAAAGTCGCAAAAGCTTGACTTTTGCTTTGACTTTCAGTTCTGACCCGTTTAAGCTTAATTCTCCCATGTTTTAAGCTTCCATTAGGACCACATTACTTAGTAGTATAACCCCCTGGAGTTATATTGCATGGTGACTAGTGGTTTGAATTATATGCACTTGATCGTAATTATGCTTAATAATGCCATAAACACCCTTTTTACATACGACTGAGATTTTTAACAATGTGATTGGACTAACACCTTTGCTACTGATTTTTAGACATGTCCTAAAAATTTAACATCAATTTGAGGTCTAGAATTGAAGTTATGCTCAATAGCGTAATTAAGGAACTTTTTGTTATTTAAATGGCGTAATTAGTATGAAGCCTATCTAAACCCGATTTTTGACACCAAGCTTCATACCTACTGATGTAAAATAATATTTTAGGATTTTTAAAGATTTTTAATTATTTCTAGGCTGAGCATAACATAGGATTATAACTTGATTTCGGTAATTGTCGGTTTTACCCTTTTTATGCATAAAATGAGTTTTACATAACTTTTTACTGTCAAACCTTTTACTACTGATTCTTTATGATAAATAAGGTATTTTGAACTTTATAAACTGATCAAAAACTCAGATTTACTATTTTAACCCGAATAACCCTTTAAACCGACTTTTAAGCATTTTAAGCACCTAGTATCGGTTAAAACTATATTTGACATATAAAACTTATTACCCACTGATGTTTTAAGTTAATTTATATAATTAAACAGTGAGTCAAAGTTTTTAAACTCAGAAGTCTATTTTGACCTTTAAAGCCTATGTAAAATTACCAAAATGCCCCTACAGGACATAGTTTGGCTATATAAGATAATTTTCACATATATAAAGTATCCTACTGTTATAACTTATAAAAATTCATATTTTTACTGATTTAATCAGACCTGAAACTCAGTTGCATAATTAAACTCTTTTATGGGCATTAAAATTACCAAAATGCACTTATGGGACTTATTTTGGTTTAAATTATTTTTTGGGCATATATGTTAACATCTTACTGATGTATTAACATATTTTGGGCATAATAATTATTAAGACCTGTATATAATTTATTTGGTTACCCGTTACGCGTTTACGCGTTCAGATCGGCTTATGTGACTAGTTTACATAATATAGTCTAAACGGGTCAAAACTTATCATTAAATCCTCAAGTTTCAGAATGTGTTTAGTTCACCCATATTATACAAGTATCCAAGCTTGTCGGGTCTAAACCACATTCTATTCCGGTCTCCGCTTAATCGAGCGTTTAGAACCGTAAGGTTTCTTCCTAGCTAGCCGGTCTAAGTCCTTGACTTAATTAAAAGACCCGTTAGCATCCTAATAGGTTAATAAACCTTTTATACAGATTAAATAGCTTCCGGTAGAAGGTGTCTTCAAAAAGCCTTAAGATTTTACTGCTAGCATCAGGTAAATACCTTTAACTTATTTTCCCTATACGGGCTTGGGATATGGTATTATAATAATACCACTTGGTTGGGTATGAAATCATTTAATCGGATTGTGATTAATAAATTGCATAACCCGTTTTAATCTGTCTTGTTTGATAACATAAGCATTGGGGGTTAACGACCGTGTCCTGGATATCCTCGACTCATTTTATTTGAAAATGGCCACGGCCTATGCACGGGGTGTAGGCATACACCTGACAGATGCAAATGCTAAATATAAACCCACATGGGGATAACTCCTTTGTGGGTTCTATAAGTGGTGAGTCGGTTAATCACGACCGGCTTCCAACCGGCCCCAATTGTATGACAAACATATAAATCTGTATACAAGATTATATTTAAATAATTGTCCCAAGTTATAAAAGATTTACGCCATGTGCACCTAAATCAATTTTCTTAAATATTTTCAAAAGAGTCAGTTAATTGTATTTACCAGTGTAAACTGACGTATTTTCTTAAAGACTGATTTGACAGGTACCTCTCGAAATAGGCTGGAGCTATAGGGTGTCTATAGAGGATCTTGCAAATCCGTAAGATGCCTGCAGTCTGTCATTTTGTTTCTTTGTATTTATTTATGATCCGCCTGTGGATCTTATTACATTCCAGTCTGTACATTCATAAACTTGAACACTCAGACAATATGGTTTGTAATAGTTTATTTACCAAGCCTTCCGTTGTGCTATTATATTGTGTGTATTGACTATGATGATATCAACTACGTCACGATACTCCCCGTCGGGCCCACCGGTAATATGTGGAAATATCGGGGTGTGACAACTTGGCACTTTGTAATCAGGTTTAGAACTCAAGCCGACACCTAATGAACAACTGGAGATCTATATAAAACACCTGGCTATCCTACTCTTTTGAAAATAACTTATACAACTGGGTACTACATATACTGCAGGCAGTACAACACATGATGCACAAGAATGTTTTAAATTAATAATATATAAATTAGATTAATTATTTTATCATGCTTTCCAATTAAGAGACATTTTTTTTTGAATTGGGTGACAACGTGATATTAGGCTAGAGAGTGTGGTTTAAAGCCCTAGAGGCTTTATTACGCCATGTAAGCGTCACGTAGACGACACATAAGCAAGGGGCTTTATCGCTAACTTACACGGTGTGAATAACGCCCCATATAAAGTCCCTTTTAACTATATTAAAGCCAAGGATAGCACCCCCTTTAACGGAGACGAGGTGGTGTAGGGCGCCATAAGGCGCTAAAGTTGATGAGATGGCGCGGGGGGGGGGGGGGGAGCCACACCCCCTGACCTTATAATATGGGCGCTAGTTTATTATCTGTTAGCATGATTATTCAAATTTGTTTAATTTATCAACCCGTTTTTTCCATGGTCTGAGAAATCAAAAATTTTGTACAACTAGTTACGGGTTGTTTGGCTAAGCTTATTTAACTCAAAAAGAACTTTTTGTTAAAAGAATTTATTGACTTATGATTTTTTGAAAATGAGTTTTTAAAATAGTGTTTGGATTAGCTTATGTGGTGGGAAAATCCAATAAGTCAATAAATTATTTTTTAAAAAGTGTTTGACTTAGATTATTCATGTAAAATGAGTAAGGAGCTTTAAAAAGCCACAATGTTCTATGAAAAGTTACAAGGAACTTCAAAAAGTCACAATGTTCTAACTTTTCAAAACTAACTTTTCCTATCTATACAAGAAGTTATTTTAAAAATTCCTTTTGAGTTTGTCAAACACTTTTTCTCCTTATTAACTTTTTTTTTATAAAAGTCAATAAGTTATAAGGAGGTGTGGAAAAGCTTAGCCAAACACCCCCTTAAAAAGCCCTCTGCATCTGTTTCACATTTGAGATATTGTTTTAGGGGGTGTTTGGGATTGCTTTTTCAACCTGATTTTTTTATTATTGTGTTTTGAAATCGTAAAAAATCTATTTTGAGTGTTTGGTAAAAAATTAATAAAAAATGATTTTTTACGTTTTGTAGAGATCAAAACGTGATAATCCAAAAGTAGGTCACCCCTTACTGCAGGAAAACGTGATAATCAGAAAGCTGATTTTTTACGTTTTTTTTTGTCATTTCACTTATTTATTTTTTAAAATATATATACTTGCCAAACACACAAATAGTTGATTATCTGGTTATTGTGATATCAAACAACATAATCAAATACACTATCTTTTTTCAGCACGTTTTGTTACAGCTAATTATCTGATTCTGACTATTCAAAATACATAATCTATTTTCAAAATTCAACCCCAAACACCCTCTTAGTCTAATTTTAATTTAAAGTTACCCAATCCCCTAAATCCAAGGAAATAAGGAATGATAAGAGCATTCACAATGAAAACCTTAAAAATATGTGAGAGAGTTTAGTTATATTATAAGGAATGGTTGTTAGTGGTTGTGAGTGGGGGAAAGAGAAAATATACGGGAAAAAAATATGGAGAGAAAAAACCTTATAAATTTTTTAATATATTTAGAAATGGTTGTGAGTGAAGGAGAGTCTAAAAGGCAATGATAAAGTTATAAAAATATTATTTAATTGAAAAAAAGATAGAAAAAGTAGTTGTTTTTAGTGGAAATATGTGGATATGGATAGGGAATTCATTTTGAATGCTCTAATTAGTTGATTCATGTAACATAATTGTCTTAGCCTTCACGGAACCAATTTGTTTTAATGTTTTTTTTGGAATTATTAGCCCTGCCTATGGTCCTTATTTTAGCCGTTGAATCACGAGTCACCGGTTACTCGATTGAATGCCTATTTTGATCGGCTGAAATTTTGAATGTCCCATATCGTGTGCTTTGTATCAACTGATCTCCCATGACCTCCATGTTCGATCGCCCTTATCCCCGAAATCTTAAATGTTCGATTTTGCCGCTGATTAGTTTTGTTTTAATCGGGATAAATGTTTAAACCTTTTAGTGAGTTAATTGGTAGATGGTTTTAGATTAGCTAAAACTAAAAACATTATTGGGTTTGTTTAAATGAGCTATATTTTGGGTTTAAAAATGGTGTTGGTTTTTAAACTTGAAAGGTCTTTTTTTTTTAATAATTTATGTATGAAATATATAAAAACCTTAAAATTTTGGCCCTTGAGATAACGGTTTTTGTGCGGGGTTTTTGTGCGGTTGCACCTTCCACAAATGCCTATGAGCGGGCCCTGATTTTGCTCATTTGTCAAAATCCACTACCATGTATAACATGTTTATACTTAGATTATGACACGGTTATAGTCGTTTAGATAAATAGGTTAAACGGTTGTGGTTAGGCTACAATAGTTTATATATATTAGCAACATCCATGTTCAACAATTCAACATGTCAATATGCCAGCTAGACACTATTGATCATACCTTGTCATCTGTTTTGGTCAAAAATTACCGAAGCAATTAAGTGATCAAATTAGTTTTGTGAGGTGGTGTGCTAGCAATGCTTGTGAAAAATATGTTGGTTTGTTAGTTTGCAAAAACAGTTTCAGGATATAGCTCAGGATACCAAGCTATATCAACAATCAAACAATGAGCAAAAATATAAAGGTTGACACGAGATATACGAGGAAAGCCCTTGATCAATCTAGATCTCCGGTATAAAACCTCGGGAGCTGACAATCGTCGGCTGCCTTGTTCTTCTTATTGCTTGAATAACAAGGATACAATGCAGGATAATGCTCAGATCTCTATTAAGTGTTACAATGATTGCAAGTGATGAGTGTTAGTGTGTGATTGCAAGAGAAATGTGTATGAATTCGAGCGCTAGAAGTGGAGTGAGTTCAAGTGAAGTGTCCTACGAGATTTGGCCATCCATATTTATAGTTACAAGAACCAACAAACTATCCTATTATTCCAGGATACTTTGGAATATTCCCTTTTGAACGTTGTAGACTATTTCTCCTGGCTCCAACGTATCTTTTCCAACTAATTTGAGCGAGTCTTCAGGGGAATTGGTCTTTGTGAACGTTAACAACCTTCAGCGACAAGCTACAAGCTACAAGCAAATCGTTAGTAACTGCCAGGATACTGCCTCAGGATGTTACCAATATCCTGGTCCGGTATCCTAATCATAAACAGCTAACATAAAATCAAGATATAGTGTCAGGATATGGGCTCATAATTCACCCATAACATCATCCATTCCATCCTCCGAATAATAATTTCTTTCATATTGCTTTGTTCGTATTCTCCTTCCCTCCGCATAAATGATCTTTTTTATGTATAATGTTAGTAAGGCCACTCAGTGTGGGGTAGCGTCCCGTTCCTTGTAGGGATGGTGGCCCCCAACACCGATTCTACAACGCCATAATGGGGGCCCCATCCATGGTCTCGTGGTCAGCCTGGCGAGTGCCAAGGCTTGGAAAGTGGTGAATTAAATGGTGATGACCGTTGGCAACACTCAATTTAAAAAAAATAGATAAATAAAACATTATATATGTTACACAAATCATTCAACCAAATCACACACAACCCAATCACAACTCACAAAACATTCTAAATCCTCAAACACATTAAGGTGGTGTTTATTTTTTTAGATGTAAAAGGTCTGCAGTCTGCGGACCGCATCTACAAACGTCTGCACGAGAAGAGGTGGACCAAATGTCTGCGGAGTGTAATAAAAAGAGTGTTTGATTATCTCACCTCTTTACCCCTTCCTCTGCTCACACCCTGTCTGACGTGAGGTCGAAGTCTCAATCAAATTTAATCCAATTACTACTAATTGTTAGCGGTAAGTGGGTATCGAACACAGGGAGTTTGTGGAATATATGTTATCTAAATAGTTTACTAAATAACTAGATTAAACTAATTTGCAATAAAAGTAAAATCAGAATTTGGATTGTTTGGTTTTAAAACTAAGATTAACTAATTAGATTGCAAAAGAAAGATTTGGTTTTGTAAACAGTTTAAGGAAAGAGTGATCATCCCGAGTTTCAGGTTTTAAGTGACAATCAATGTTTATGTTCAACTGGAAAGAACCACATAGACATGGCTCATGTAAAATCAATCGGTTGTGATGAAAGCGAAAAGGGACAAGTGGAGACCCGTGTAACAACATATAAAGCACTGGTACCTCAGCAAACCTCACCTCAACCTTATCACCCTGCCTCGGGATGACATTTTGTGTACAAACCACCAACATCAATTTAGCTTCAATCCTCAAATTCCTCCTATAAAGCTTCCCACTTGTGGTTCCCGGTAGAAATAGATAGTCTAGCATGTTGTTCCACTGCCGGGCCGGTTCGCTATGTAAATCCGTTTCTGCAGCAAGCCGGCGGTCGGGCCCGGTCGGGCCGGCCTGTCACGTATCTTCAGGTCGGGCCGGTTATGTTTAGTTTTTTTTTAATTGATGGAAACATAACAAAACCTAATCAGGTTCTTTTCTTTGTGTACGCAGCTTCTTAAGGTTCTGAATAGTGAATCCAGCATCATCGATCGATCTCTCATCCTTCCAAGCCTCATCAGTCATCGTTCAGGTTCTGAATTCTGATCGATCTCTCATCCTTCCATCTCGGTCTCGATTCCTTTCAGGTTTGAATGTTCGATTCTCTGTTAAATCTTGGTGTTGATTCTCTGTACAGTTGATTGTTCATTGTTGTGTTTGATAGTTAGTTCAGTTGATTCTTAGTGTTAATTAATGTCGGTCTCGATTCTCTGTACAGTTGATTGTTGTATGCATTCTCTCGATTCTTGATTGTTGTGTTTGATAATGGATTCTTAGTTCAGTTGCAGGATTTATGTTTAAAAGTGACAAATTTCTCGATTCAGTTTCTGTTAAATCACTTGATTGTTGTGTTTGATAATTGATAGTTAGTTCAGTTGCAGGATTTGTGTTTAAAAGTGACAAATTTCTCGATTCAGTTTCTGTTAAATCACTCGGTTGTTGCAGGATTTGTGTTTGATAGTTAATTGAAGTGAATTTTTTGTCATATTGCATACATTACTGTGTGAATGATTGACGATTCTGATGATGCAGGCACTGAGCTTTATCGAGAGAGATTTGTTAGAGCACTTGCACGGGATTTACAAGTTCCCTTATTAATTCTCGACAGTAGTGTTCTAGCTCCTTACGTAAGTTAATCCTGAGTTTGTCTTTCGGCTGTTCCAATAATCATGGTTATCGATATCTTTATTTTGGTGGTTATTTGTTACCGGATTTCGGTGAAGATAACTCAGAAAATGAATCAGATGAAGAACATGAAGAAGTTACTTCTGAATCAGAAATTGATGACGATGCAAGCAACGAGGAAGAGTGGACTAGCAGTGCAGACTCGCGATCCGACGATGAAGATGTTGAAGCTCGGGCTGCCGCAGCCCTAAAGAAGCTTGTTCCTGGAAACATTGAAGAACTTGCAAAGGTATTTTTTTTATATAATTTCAAATGGGTCAAATAAAACTTTAGCGTAAACTGGGAACCAATCAAATGGGTTGAAACCTGGCTAGAGTCTATTTTCGGTGCACACAACCTTGTAAATTGTTTTATTCAAAGATTTAGATTGTTATTGTAATAATATTGTTTTTGTAATCATAGTTTACACATTAATTACTAGTTTATGATCACTATGGTGGTGCACCGACACTCTAAATAATAATTTTTGTTATTTGAGTATACGGAATATTTGATCTATCATACAATCGCGCATTAAAGATAATTACCAATTAATATTCGATATTGGGTTTATTTTGAATGTTTCGAGGATATCTTGTTAATGATGGTCTTTTCATTGTAAATATTACTTTATCATGTGTTACATTTATAAACATTTATAATAATCTAACATAATATATTGAAAGTGAGTAGATTAAAAAATTACGTTATTACATATAAAGATTTATAAAGGATGAACTAAAAGTCTAAAATTTGTTATCGGGTCAAATGGTCAATCCAACCCTTATTGAACCCGTATCAAGAAGTGGCCTGTTTTTACCTAAACCTGTATTGACATGTTATCCAGCCATCGTTGTAGTTATATTTCCGTTTCCAAATATGGGTTTACTTTGGAACTGTAATTTTGTGGTTATGAAGTTGTTATGTTACATATCAACTTATTAATTATTATAAATGTTTATGTATATTTATATTCATTTTCATTTCTTTTTGTAACAGAACATTGCTGTTGTTGGGGAGATTTCCTCTGAATCTTCAAAGCAGGAGGAGGCTGAGTCTTCTGAGGACGCAAATGAGCCGTTAAAGAAAGGTATGATTTTACCGCATGCACCATTACTTCATTTTACACCCCCTCAACTTTTGAAGTTTGCCCTTTTAAGCCTCAAGTTTAATTCCGCCACCACCCCCTCAAGTTTTAAACTTTGCGTTTTTACTCCCTTGCCCTATTACTCCATTTTTAACACCGCCACCCCCTCAAGTTTTAAACGTTGCGTTATTATTCTATGCACTATTACTCCATTTCTACACCTCCTCAACTTTGAAGATTTCATATGGTTAATGCATCGCCTAGCGCTTGGACCAATCTATTCGATGTTTGCAATGTACCCGCGCCTCAACGCGCACAGGCCTAATTGATATTTATGTCTGAAATGCATATTCTTGTGTATGATCACTAAAATCCATCCATCCTTTCATTCAAATGGAATTTTATGAATTTCTATTTAATCAGGGGATCGTGTCAAGTATGTTGGTCCATCTGTCCGTGTGGAAGAAGATAACAGGTTATCGCCTTTCTAAACAATTGCTGAAGTTACTTACATGAATACATGCTATTTATTGTTGTGTTCATTTCTTAAAAATATGGTTACAGAAAAAATGCTCTTATTTTTATTTTTCTATTAGTATGTACTACTCTACTTGAATATGGCCTTTACTTCTTACGTGACCTTTTTGTGTGGACTGGTTCTCTTTATTTGTGAGCACATATGTGTACTTATAGGATCTTAATTGTGACCATTTGACCCGTTTGAGATAAACACAACCCGTTCACAAGTAAACGGGTCGAAATTGCGAATTTGCGAGTGGTATCAATGTGCATCTGTTGAAAGCCCTTGAGCTTAAGAATCCACATGAAGAACACCTTTAGACTCACATGATTATTTACATATATCCAATGCATCACAGGATTAAATTGGGGTCGATAGCAACATCTGATGGTACAAGAAATGCATATACCTTTATCACGCGCAGGTGGGTTGGTAAGTTGTACTCATATGTATGAAAAAACCGTTGTTGCCATGTTTTCGAGTATTCAATTCACAAATAAAAATTGTTTCGTAAACATCGTTTTGCATGAAAATGAGTGTTTAGGATCCATTTGTTTAGTCCATTAACTGTTCTTGATTTCATGCTCTTGCTGATTCTTGAAGCATACAGTTACGGTTTTGGTTTTACTTGTGTTTGATTGTGGGTGTAATTGCTGAAAGTTATTGTTTTCAACTTATCTTTATCCAGCATTTTGAAATTTTATTATGAGCCGCAAATAGCTATTTCCGAAATATTGGTTTCAATTTCTTTTTCGTAAATTTTTCTTACTCAGACCCTTGGCTACGGGCCAACGTGGGGAGATCTTTGAAATTAACGGGGAAAGAGTTGCGGTTATCCTAGATAGCGTGGAATATAACACATACGATTCAAAAGATGACGAGAAAGCTGAGCAATCTGCCACACCGTCAATATACTGGATTCACGGTAAAACTTTATAGCCGTCGTCTCTATAATCATTTTACTTCATATTTCCGTTATTGGTAGTTGTGCTGATAGATATATTGTTTATTTGCAGCTAAGCATATTGAGCGTGATTTTGATACCGAAGCTGAAGAATGTTATATTGCAATGGAGGCGTTATCTGAGGTTACATAATGAAAAACCTCTTCCATATTTCCTTTATTTTCAGTTTAAAAAATATGAAAAACTAATAATAATAGAACACATGTTTCGTTTCTTATTATTTCTATAACGATGGCAGCTCTTGCGGTCTGTGCAACCACTTATTGTGTATTTCCCAGACTCGTCTTTGTGGTTGTCACGTGCTGTTTCTAAGTCAAACCGCCGAGAGTTTGTGAATAAACTTCAAGAAATGTTTGACAAGATATCAGGGCCCGTTGTTTTGATATGCGGTCAAAATAAAGTTGCTACTGGATCAAAAGAGAAAGAGAAATTTGTAAGTTTAATTCTAAATCATCGTGTGTTTTTCTTTTATATTAAAATATTTTGGTAATCTTGTTTTGCTATCTCTTGTCTTGTCAGCAGACTATGATTCTTCCAAATCTGGGCCGTCTAGCGAAATTGGTAATTTTCATATTTTTTTTCATAACATTTGGTGTTATTACCCTTTGTTCATTTAAAACGGGTAACTTTTAGGTCGACTTTAAACAGTTTTTCCCCCTAAAGTTAGTAACTTTTAATGAATATTTAGTGTTTCAAGTATGATCACACAGTTTATGCTGTTCAAATTATAATCAATTTCTTTTGAGTAAAATGCCATTTTCGTCCCTGAGGTTTGGCCAGTTTTGCGACTTTCCTCCAAAGGTTTGTTTTTTTGCATGTGGATCCAAAAGGTTTGAAATCTTGCCATTTTTATCCGGCTCGTTAACTCCATCCATTGTTCTGCGTTAAGTCGGGTATTTCTGACATTTTGTTAACTTAAAGGGCAATTCGGTTTTTCATGGGTATTTGGTCTTTTTACATAAAGTGAAAAAGACCGAATTGCCCTTTAAGTTAGCAAATGTGAAATGCCCCTGACTTAATGGAGAAAAATGGATGGAGTTAACGAGCCGGATGAAAATGGCAAGATTTTAAATCTTTTGGATCCAGATACGGAAAAAACTAACCTTTAGACCAAAGTCACAAAAATGGCATTTTATTCCATCAAAATATAAAATTTGGGTGACTTTCGACCCTTTTGATCCGTTCCTTTTAAGCTATTTTTTTGTTATTTGAACTTGTCACTATTCTTGTTCATGCTATACATCATCAAACATATTAATGACTGAGCATTCGTTAACTGCCTTAAATACCTTTTTTACAGCCTCAATCTTTGCAACGACTTGCTGAGGGAATAAAGCCCATGAGAAGGCCCGGTGACAACGATATTTACAAGATATTTACTAATGTTATGTGTCTACATCCTCCTAAGGTACTTATACATTAATATCTTAATAGATTAATACGTGGTTAACTTTCGATAACCTTTATTTTCTTTTGCAGGAGGAAGACCCCCTTAAAGTATTTAATAAACAACTTGATGAAGACAGACGCATTGTTATATCACGGAGTAATATAAATGAATTGTATAAGGTATGTATATCTTTTAGAGCGGACGCCACTGAACTAAAATATCCTTTAGCTGTAATTGTTTTTAATGCCGTAACTTTATATTTATTACTTCTTTTCTATATGATCTGTTTCAGGTTTGAGATATATATTACTTCTTTTCTATATGATCTGTTTCAGGTTTTTGAGGAAAACGAACTAACTTGTGTAGACCTATTGCATGTAAATACCGATGGAGTGATACTGACAACTAAGAGTATGATAATTTATGCGTTATCATCTTGATAAATAAATACATTTACATGTATAAATTGAATTATTTTTGTTCTGAATTTGCAGAAGCTGAAAATGTTGTTGGGTGGGCTAAAAATCATTACTTATCCACTTGTGACCTTCCGTCCGTTAAAGCCGATAGATTGAATTTGCCCCGAGAAAGGTATTAATATCTTTGATTAACCAATGGTCTGTCACGCCCTTTTATTTCATTTAATTTCAATCTTATTTTGTGGGTCCCATTCCATCATGTGAGACTTGTGTACCAAAAAAACGAGTCACAAAATGAAATGATATGCGTAGGGCTGCAAACGAACTGAACAAGACCTTGTTCGTGTTCGTTTGTTAAGAAATATGTGTGTTCGCGAATTGTTCATGAACACTTACCGAACGAGATTTTATGTTTGCGTTCGTTTGTTAAGGAAATGAACTTGTTCGTGTTCGTTTTATGCAACGAACGAAAACAAACGTTCATGAATACAAACTAATGTTCCTGAACACAAATGGAAACAAACGAACCCAAAGAAGCGTTCATGAACAAAATATATATTACACTGACCCTTATTAAATATTTTATTTGCCAGAAAATTTGAAGTAATTAAATAAAATATAAAAAACTAAAAACTTTAATGAACCATCGAACACGTTACCGAACGTTCATGGACATAAAGGAACGAACACGGCCTCTATTCATGTTCGTTTGTCTAATAAACGAACTAACACAAACGAACGTCCTGCCAAACGGTTGACGAACTATTCGCTGAACATTTGGTTCGTTTGCAGCCCTACATATGTGGCTAAAATAATGGTTCCACACTTTATT
Source organism: Helianthus tuberosus (assembly GCA_030545235.1). Classification (NCBI taxonomy): domain Eukaryota; kingdom Viridiplantae; phylum Streptophyta; class Magnoliopsida; order Asterales; family Asteraceae; genus Helianthus; species Helianthus tuberosus. The sequence continues at coordinate 30,560,197 of CM060381.1, forward strand.
GCATTACATTTAAGCTGACATACGTTTCAATATGAAGCCTTGAAGTTGCAATTTTGCGGCTTAAAGAGCAGGAATCGATCTCCAAGAAGCCTGCGCAAAACCTAAAGGTTTGTTCCTTTTTGTTAGCTCATCTTGCGACATCTAGTTTGTATGTGTAACACTAACTGTAAACATGTGTAACACGTATTATTACCTGTGGCAGAATCTTGCTAAGGATGAATACGAGAGCAACTTTATTTCAGCAGTTGTTCCACCCGGTGAAATTGGTATTAAATTTGACGATATTGGTGCTCTTGAAGATGTGAAAACAGCGTTACATGAATTAGCCGTTCTTCCAATGAAAAGACCCGAGCTTTTCTCTCGTGGAAATCTATTACGGGTACTTTTTTTATATAGTTTTTTCCTGATGGGTACTTTAGTCATTCTACACTTTATGTAACTAACGTACGCCTTTTTCAGCCTTGTAAAGGTATATTGCTTTTCGGGCCCCCTGGAACCGGTAAAACACTTCTTGCAAAGGCACTTGCAACTGAAGCAGGAGCCAATTTTATCAGTATAACGGGGTCCACCCTTACATCTAAGGTACTTAACACATTATGAAACCTATGGTAGATCATAGTAATATTCGGTTCTTGTTTGTAAGATATTTATGCCAACACATAAAGTGATTTTTGTAAAGAATAGAGTATTTGTTCTCGTTTCATCTTTGTTGTATATTCAAAATGTGGCATTTCTGATTCGTCTATGGATAAATGGGTAACCTTAATTTTTAAAACATTAATATTTGTAAAATTTAAAAAAAAGAAGACAAAAAGTGTTCGTGGGTCAGCCCGACCCGAACTTTTTTACTTATTGCTCAATCTTCCTGACCCAGCCATTTTGCCACCTCGGCTCTGGTATTTTGTTCTTTTTCGTGAGAAAAATTATTACGTTAAATTCTTGATTCATTTGTTCAATTATGTAGTGGTTTGGTGATGCTGAAAAACTTACAAAGGCCCTCTTTTCATTTGCCAGCAAATTGGCCCCTGTAATAGTGTTCGTTGATGAGGTGAGAGTTCTCATGACTTATTAAGAATCCTATTGTCTTTCACCTTATAACTTCTTCTCAATTTAGTTAAATGTTTTTTTTTTGTTGAATTTTAAATAGGTTGACAGTTTGTTGGGGGCCCGTGGAGGGGGATCCGAGCATGAAGCTACGAGAAGAATGAGAAACGAGTTTATGGCAGCTTGGGATGGATTGAGGTCAAAAGATAGTCAACGGATCCTCATTCTTGGTGCGACGAATAGACCATTTGATCTTGATGATGCTGTGATCCGTCGATTACCACGGAGGTAAGATAATAATAAACAATGCTGCATATATAATAATGGGAAAAATACATTCCTTTTTATGCGTGAATTATTTCTTAATATGATTGACGAATCATTTTGAACTCGAACAACGTCGTGTAATGCTTATGGATGTTGGTTTTAGGATTTATGTGGACCTGCCGGATGCCGATAACAGGTTGAAGATATTGAAAATATTTCTTGCTAAAGAAAACATTGAACCTGATTTTGACATAAGAAGTCTTGCTAATGCAACAGAAGGATATTCGGGGAGTGATTTGAAGGTAATCTTCTCGTTTACATTTTACAGTCAATATGACTAGATGTGGCAACACGGGCTTAGCCATGCGGGTTGGTAACAGCCAAAAGGGTCAGGTTCATCTGAAGTACTTTTTTGTCTGAATATTCCAATTTTTGTGGCAAGTATTGTTGAAAGTTTGTTATTTTAATAATAATATAATTTTTTAATTAAACGATCCAGGACGTGTTATGCATTAAAAAATTACACTTTGGGTGACTTCTACCTGTTTGACCCGTTTCATTTTTTAGCTTTTTCACTCATTTGTTACACATAATAATACATAGGTCCATGTGACAAGCTATTAAATAAATTGGTCAAATCTGCCACCTATGTAACAAGTATGACTTTGTTACACATTGTGATTAAATCTCTCCTTTTTTGCAGAACCTTTGTATTGCTGCGGCATATAGACCTGTTCAAGAACTTTTAGACGAAGAAAAGAAAGTAAGCATCCTTCATCGTTACTGACCAACTCATCATCATACATCGTCGATCCTATTTTTATCTATGGCGTTTACATTGGTATCGTTTTTGTAATATCCAAACACTGTTTTTGCAGGGAAATAAATATGATAAAACTCCAGCATTAAGACCGCTTAATTTGGATGATTTCATTCAATCCAAAGCCAAGGTATGTTTGCATGTTAGTTGTATATTTGACTTTGACCAGAATCATCTTCTTACTAACATTAAATCTATAGGTGGGGCCATCTGTCGCTTATGATGCGGCAAGCATGAACGAACTCAGGAAATGGAACGAGCAATATGGAGAAGGCGGAAGCAGGAGAAAGTCACCGTTCGGGTTTTAATGTTACTAACAATATCAGTTTTGTTCGGCATTGTTAAAGATAGAAAGATAATGTATCTAGCAACCTTAGCAGTCGCAATCTTTGTACTTGTGATCAATGGGAGAGTTGCTTCTCGGCATGATTTTGAATATTTTAGTCAAACAAACTGCAAGAGATTAGAGATAGCAGCTGATGTTAGTGTTTGATAAACAATTTCCATTTATTTAATAAGATTTTACCTTTACTCAATTTTATATTTGAGAGTTTACTTTACTATCATGACATATCTCTGAAAATCTTGGCCGCACCTCTTGAAAAATTTCAACCGCCCCCTTAGAAAAAAAATATTATGAATTTATATAAAAAAAAATTGTAAACATTAATTTTTATTAATATATAAGTATATAACGTATTTTATATAATTACTCTTTTTTAACTACTTATTCATTTAACCCAATCAAACTATCAAAACCCAATCTCATCTAACCATTCCAGTTCCATTCTCTCAATCTCCCGCCCCACAAAATCCCCAATGACGCATTGTGCTTGACCGGACCTGTTTTTTCACCGGAATTCTCATATGAACGGGTATGGTTTCTTTATTGATTGTTTTTTTGTTGTTTTATGTGATGATTAGGAGAAATATAGATGTATAAGGGTTTGATCATTCGATGATACTGACGTATTACTGACGTATTACTGACAAAGGAACAACAACTACACTAATAACTGGTTTTTATATTTTATTACTTATACTTGGGAGATCACTAATGAAAACAGAGTGAAATTAATATTTCAGTCATGTATATGTATATATTTCTTCTTGGGTAAGTTAATATACAAAGTGCACTTAACGTAAAAAGCGTAAAACTTAATTATGCATGAAGAAACTCAAAATTACATATGAAGGAAATAATAATTGAAATTACGCAAGAAGGAAATCAAAACTAAGCGTAAAAAAATACGCATGAAAGAAATAACAATTGAAAATTACGCAACATATTCAAATCCTTTTTACACTTTGTGCGTTATCAAACCCTTTCTATTTAAACTTTTTACTATTTCCTCTTAGTTGCCCCTCTTAGAAAAATATACGTATATTTCAACTATAAATATTAAATTTGGACTCGCATGTATACCGACACTACAAGAATATTGAGCAATAGCGGCGACAGGCCATATGTCGCCGCTATTGGTTGATCCGGAACCCGGTGTCCCACAATAAACCCTAACCACTCATTCCTTATCATGATCGAACGGCAGGGGTTTATTCAACTCAATAGCGGCGACAGTATTGATCAAATGGGACTCCATTTTATGGAGAAGATTAAAATCCGCATCACACCACAAAAGTCCACATGAATATAGCTTATACAGTTTAACTAAGATTTGGACTAGTATCATCAATGAAATGGTTGAAAAGAGTCCATACACACTTGAAATCCACATCAAACCATTATTTGTCATATACTCTTATATTCCAAATCCATTAAATGAGCCTTAACAACTTTAATATCCGATATCTCATACCAACCAATATTATCTGTTTTTTCCTTAAGAAAGACGTATTTGGCAATCCGAAACCCATCTTGGGATTACCTCCCCCCAAGCAAGCTTAATCGTGAATTCTTCTTTCATCCACAGCAAATGTGCACAATACGCATTGGTAATATTTAAGGTAAGACAATTCTTATGAGCGAGACATGGATTGGCCTAGGGTGTTAAATGAGCAACACTAATTCGGAGCTACAACCAAATTCTCATTGCTTAGACCGAAAATAAAAATGTAGATGTTACTTGGAAACTCAGGAATGAAAGCAGAACTCCAAGACAGGTCATTTTGGACTAACTTGCTGATAGAAACAAAGCTTTGGCTATCATATATTCCACACCACACAAGGTTGTCATTTGGTTGGATTTTATTTCAGATTTTACATTTATCCGATTCATTTATGAAAATTATACCATTGTAACAATAATTATAAAATATATATGTAAATAGTCTAAAAATACATTATTAAAACAATTAGATAATAAACAAGTTGAGCCTGAGCTTGAACGAGCCGCGCTCAAGGTTCAGGAATAGAACTCTAAACGAACCGAGCTCGAGCTGTGTTAAAGTTAAATGAGTTGAGCTTTAGCATAAACAAGACGAAGCTGTCTTACGTTGTTGTTAATGATTGAATGCTAACGGGGAAAAGGCCATCGACCAGGGCAGGGACGTCTCTCAGAATTCATGTACCCTGTTTGAGCTCGAAAAAATGTGTCATTCCGTAATGTTTTATCATTATTAGGGAAATTGGCCTGTAATAATCCCACCTAGACCTTATTGGCCATTAATAATCCCATCTCAGAATATTCCCCCCACCAGTCCCACCTTTCACCTATTTTTCCTATAATGGTCCTCCGTTAAAAAAACTTAACGGAGTTAAGCTTTTTTCCAAATTACAAACATATTTTTTAGGGCTTTTGATTAGAACGACGACACGAGTCCATTGATTTAAAGCTTGCCTTGAAACGGTGCTCCAAACGATGAAAACGACGCTTCAATTCGGGTGTTTAAATTTCCAATTAACCAAAATCAAGTCACTTGGAGCACCATTTCGAAGTAAGTTTTACATTAATGGACTCGTATCATCGTTCTAATCAAAAGCCCTAAAAATCTGTTTGTAATTTGGAAAAAAGCTTAACTCCGTTAAGTTTTTTTAACGGGGGACCATTATAGGAAAAATAGGTGAAAGGTGGGACTAGTGAGGGGAATATTTTGAGGTGGGATTATTAATGGCCAATAAGGTCTAGGTGAGATTATTACAGACCAATTTCCCTTATTATTATTTTTTAAAATTAAATGGGTATTAGGCTTACTAAACTTAATGCCAGTGAAATAACTTTTAAACCATAAAAATTGTTTTGTAAATGAGGCTATCTTGGAGTTGGTATGGGTATACTATTTAAAAATATTAAAATATATATAAGATATTTAATAAAAAAACACGTGTCCCTAAAAATCACGGGCCCTATGTGGTGGTTTTCCCCGCACACCCTCGTCACCGCCCGTGGACCAGCGACAAAAGCGCAACTAAATTGTGAAAGTAGTGTCTCTTAATGAAGTTAAAGGACCAAAGCGCAACTTTTGATATATAACGAGGGTGGGAAGTATAGGTTACTCATTAATCTATTACTATAACTTATATTCTATTCATATGACAAATATACAATTCTTTGCAATATATATACACCTTACAAAGAAGATTTTAATCATATAGACTCAAATATGGCTGTAGAGAGCACTCTAGAGCTCGAAAACGACGATGGAAGGACGAAAAGCGATGCGAATTTGCTTGAGTCGGAAGGGCAAACGATGGAAGATAACGATGAAACGAAGGGAAAAGTAATAGAGTCGGTAGAGATGGCGTTTAGGGACACAATGATACCGTCGTGGCAGGGGCAGTTGACGGTTAGGGCGTTTGTGGTGAGCGCGATATTGGGTGTCATGTTTAGTTTCATAGTCATGAAGCTCAGCCTCACGACGGGTATCATACCGTCGCTAAACGTGTCAGCGGGTTTGTTAGGTTTCTTCTTTGTTAAGACTTGGACAAAGGCGTTGGAGCAGTGTGGGATATTGAAGCATCCGTTTACAAGGCAAGAGAACACTGTTATCCAAACTTGTGTTGTTGCCACTTCAGGCATCGCATTTAGCGGTATAACTCTTTCTTATATATATATACACACACACGAAGTATGCAAATAAATATATCATTATCCTCATCGTTATTATTATTGTTGTTGCGATAAAAACTGTTTTAAAACGGTACTAAACAAAGTATCATCAACGGAAAGTTCTTTGGGAAATCCATCGGTTAAAGTGATTACCGAAGAGAATCAGTCGGTGAAACGTCGATAATATAGGCTGGTAACGTAGCGACGGATTAGTGACGGCTAACTTAGATAGGATTACCGACAGACTTTATTGACAGCTAACGTAGCGACGGATTAGTGACAGCTAGCTTAGATAGGATTAGCGACCAAAGCTTTAGCGGCTTCATTTCCATTCCATAATCTTAGAAATATATATAGAGTTCATGAGTAGTGATGTCAACCATAATTAGTGACTCGAATCTGTCGCAAAAGATCATATCGCTATTTTTCTTGATAAGACCGGTTATATTATATGCAAATGCATCCATACATGACCGATATGATCAAAACTGAATCAACATTAAACTACATTGTAGGATGACAATTTCACAGTTTATTTTGACAATGATGGCTAGAAAACAAAAACATCATTCTCAGGATAATAGAAACCAACAAGTAGGCCGGCTGAAAAAAAAAGAAAAGAAATTACGGGAACCTTTTTTTATAGAGTAAACTGGGGGTGTTCAAAACCGGATATCCGAAATTTTCGGATGTCAGATTTCACTATCCGAATCCGTATCCGAAATTTCGGATATCCGAGAATCCAACTTTTTATTTAATTTTTTTTTTCATTTTCGGAAACGGATATTTTGGATAGTTTCGGATATCCGAATATAAGTTTTCAGATATTTTTCGGATATTTCGGATATTCGGATATCCGAAAAAAATTAAAATTAAATTTTCGGATATTTCGGATATCCGATTTTTGCCCTTAATTAAAAGGGAGAAAAAAAGACAAAAAAAGCTGGATGTTAACTGAAAAATCTGACAAGATTTTGATTTTGTATGAAAATGACAACAAAGTTGAAACCATATGGATCTAGATTCAAAATGTTTGAATTTTGATTCAAAATGACAAAAGTGATCAAACCACAAGAACCATTTTAACACTTTACTCTTAATTTTAACACTTAGAAAACACACACATATATATGGAGCGGTAATTTTATTAATTTTCACATGTAGAACAAAAAACACAATGCATTTGTTAAGTAAGCACAACGTCAATTGTTTATAGAAAATCATTTAAAATATGATATTCAAATCTATCTACTATAATAAAAGAAACCAATTTTTGGACACATGTTATTCATTTAAGGCATCCTCAAATATATACTTATCTTATATTAACTAAATAAATAAATAAATAATAAATTAATATTAAATCTTATCATACTTTAATAAAATATTATCCTCAAATCTAAATTGTTAATTTAATATATTTTTAAAACAAATACCTCTATTTCCTACTTATCTTATATTAAATATATAAATAGTAAATTAATATTAAATGTTATCCTAATTTATTAAAAATATAACTTTTTTATTATTTGGTATATAAAATTATATTTATTCAACTCGTGTAAAACGCGGAGTTTTTAAAAATTTAACTTTTATTATTTACTATACAAAGTTACATTTATATAACCCGTGTAATACACAAAGTTTTTAAAGATATAACTTTTTTTATCATTTGCTATGTAAAATTAGATTTATTCAACACGTGTAATACACGGGGTTTTTGAGGATACAATTTTTTTTATTATTTAGTAGATTTTTCAACCCGACTATACACGGGTTTTTTAAGATACGAAGTTTTTAATATTTATTACATTTATTTAATCTGTGTAATACACATGGTTTTTAATGATATAACTCTTTTTTAGATCTATTCAACACGTGTAATATACGGGGTTTTTAAGGATGTAATTTTTTTTATCATTTGGTAGATTTATTCAACCCGATTATACACGGGTTTTTTAAATATACGACGTTTTTAGTATTTAGTATACAAAATTACATTTATTTAATATGTGTAATACACATGGTTTTTAAAGATATAACTTTTTTTTTACTATTTGATATATAAAATTACATTTATTTAACCCGTAAAATATGCGAGTTTCATAAAGATATAACTTTTTATTATTTAATATATAAAATTACATTTATTTAACCCGTGTAATACACAGGGTTCTAACCTAGTTAAAAAATATAAGATTGTAAGTTTTATGATATATTTTTTTTTCTTAAAATAGTAATTTATATAAAAGTTATTTAAGTTTAAATATTAACAACACCGTAATATATTTGTTAACTTCTTTTAGCCCCTCTTAACCACAACTAACTATTATTTAAGGGTGTGTATATTCACCACGTACAAAATGCAGTCCATTTTCATTACTTCGTATTATTCACAAATTAAAGGTCTAGATATTTTTATACATTTTTTATAGGATGTTAATCTTTTTTATGATCAACCCTCCATACATATGAACATTACAAATGAACCATCTATGAGAAAGTTGACAGTTTGAGGTTGTCTAAATTTGACAGGAGGGTTTGGAAGTTACTTATTTGGGATGAGCGATGTGATCGCTTCACAATCATCAGATTCCGACTCACCTACTCTAAACATGAACATCAAGAACCCGAGCTTGGGCTGGATAATCGGTTTTCTCTTCATCGTTAGTTTCATCGGCCTTTTCTCTGTGGTTCCTCTTCGAAAGGTAGTCAATTAAACCCAATCTCTACATCTCTATAACATGTTATTACATGAACTACCAACTCAAATTTAAAATTGATGTAGCGTGTGTTACGATAATGAAGAGCAAAACACGTTGATTCTGCGAATACCCGTGTTGTTCTTCCCCAAACCCCCAAAATTCAACCCAAAAGGCACAGAATTTGAAGTGAAAAATGAGTTAATTCAAAATTGAAGTCTGATCTTTCAAATTACTAGAGAAATATATAAATAGAGACAGAAATTCGAAATGGGCCACAAAAAGGCCATGGGCCAAACACAAGCCCAAAAACAAAATGTCCAAAACACTTCAAAAAACATAAAAATGCAAATAACTAATAGAAATAAGCGTTTTTTGGCCCGGACGATGACCCAAACCGCTGTAGGCGTTTGCAGCAAGGTGGAGCTCGTTCTCACGATCGTTTCGCCTGGTCGCACGCCCAAAACGGACCCTCGTAGCCCCAGTTAGAGCCATTTTAGTGAAGCCCCTTTTGTTACACGATCTTGGGCCTCCAAATACAAGATGGCCCACTCCTCCACACTTGGACCCGCATCAAAAATATAGTTGACCAAACGGAAAATCAAGAAAATAGGCAAGTTGACCAAGAAAATTAGCAAAATAGGCATTGGATTTGTGGACTTGTAAAATAAGTATTTCAAAACAACCAATAAGAGAGATGACAAATAGGCCGAGCCCAACACCTCCATAGCCCACGTTCAGATAAGTCGGCATCTCCATAGCTCATACTCAGATTAAGCTGACACCTCCATGGCCCACAATTCTATAATCCTGCACTCCATAGTCGGTCGACATCTCCATACATTGGCACCTCCATAGCCCACACTCTGACACGTCGACACATCCATAACTCACACTCCTATAAGCCGCACCTCCATAGCCGACACATTTAAAAGTCAATGCTTATTTTGATAACTTACTTGATCAACTTGTCTATTTTCATAATTTTCCCAATAACAAATTAAGTTTTATTACGAATTAAAGCGTAAAGCATCAAGATTTCGTAACATATTATGATGGGTTTACATACAGATCATGATCATAGACTTCAAGCTAATATACCCAAGCGGAACTGCAACCGCTCACCTGATTAACAGCTTCCATACCCCTCAGGGTGCCAAGCTTGCCAAGTATGTGTATCTCTCAAATATCTTGTTTCAAATTCCATGCATGCATGAAATATAGTATTTTTTTTGCAAGCAATCACCATATCATTATACAACATGATGTGTGCATGAAATAGTAATAGTGGAAGTTTTTGTAGAAGAAGCAACCACCATATTAATGAATATGATGCATGCAATATATATGTATAGGCAACAAGTGAGTGCATTAGGGAAGTTCTTCTCCTTGAGCTTCTTATGGAGTTTCTTTCAATGGTTCTTCGTTTCTAATGTGGATGATTGTGGCTTTCAAAACTTCCCTACTTTTGGCCTCAAAGCTTACCAACAAAAGTAATCACTGCTCTTAGCTTTACCCTTTGTCATATTTACATACATTTTCATCAACTTAATAATGCAATAAATATGTATGTGTATAGGTTTTACTTTGATTTCTCAACTATGTATGTTGGAGTAGGAATGATATGTCCATACCTTATAAACGTCTCCTTGCTACTTGGTGCAATCCTGTCATGGGGGATTATGTGGCCCCTCATTGAGAGACAAGAAGGCCATTGGTACAAAGATGGTCTTGGACCCGGTAGCTTTCATGGCATCCAAGGTTATAGGGTAATCAAAATTGTTCTCAATCTTTAGTTAGTATCACTTCTTTATATCGTTCGTTCTAGCTGAAACGCTTGAAAAAGCTTGCGGCTTGCTCGATAAAAGCTCACTCAAAACTAGTTTGATTGTAAATGCGAATCATCTCAGTCTGTAAACGAGTCAAGTCTGAGTCAAAGTAAGCTCAGCCCATTGGCTCGCTCGTTAGGTTTGCTTAGCTGGCTTGTTGGCCCGTTTCGATTAAATTCCAAATTTTGATATGTATATAAATTATAATCCAAAAGTATACCCCTTTTTTGATAGGTACAAATTACAAATTATTCTGTTGTACATTAAATGTATTATATGCATCTTGAAAATGTTAATTTTTGATTTTATACATACCAATATGTGTAAAAATAAAAATTAAAAAATCTTAAAACAAATTATAGTGTTGGCTGGCTTGACGTGCCATGAGCTGGCTCGAGCTTTTAACTAGCCAAGTTCGATCTGCATTCCAACTCGTTAAGATAAATGAGCCGGGCCCACAAGTCCAACCTGGCTCAGGCCTAGCTATGATTAACTCATCCTCAAATTGTTACAGGTTTTCCTTGCAATAGCCATAATCCTGGGAGATGGACTCTACAACTTCGTCAAAGTAGTCGGTAAAACCGGAATCGGGTTGTACGATCAGCTCAAAAACAAAGAATCAATAAATGTTCTTCCAGTGGCCACAGACTGTGCAACCAAAGATGGTATGCATAATACATCTTTTGATGACCAGCGTAGGATACAAGTGTTTATGAAGGACCGGATACCGACATGGTTAGCCGTTGGTGGGTACATGGCAATAGCCGCGGTCGCCACAATTACACTCCCTCATATATTCGGCCCGCTTGAATGGTACTACGTGATTGTAATTTACCTTTTCGCCCCTGCTCTAGCATTTTGTAACGCGTATGGGTGTGGGCTTACTGACTGGTCCTTGGCGTCAACTTACGGGAAACTAGCTATTTTCGTGATTGGGGCGTGGGCTGGTAAGTCGCAAGGTGGTGTGTTGGCGGGGCTAGCCGCGTGCGGGGTGATGATGAACATAGTGGCTACTGCTTCGGACCTAATGACGGATTTTAAAACGGGTTATTTGACATTGGCTTCACCCCGGTCCATGTTTGTGAGCCAAGTGATTGGGACCGCGATGGGGTGCGTGATCGCACCGTGTGTATTTTGGGTTTTTTATAGTGCTTTTCCGAATCTTGGGAAACAAGGGTCCGAGTACCCCGCACCCTACGCTATTGTGTATCGAAATCTTGCTATCTTGGGAGTCGAGGGGTTTGGGTCGCTTCCAAAGCATTGTTTATCTCTTTGCTACGCGCTTTTTGCGGCTGCAATCCTTATAAACGTGGCTCGAGACACAATGGCCAGAAAGTGGGCTCGGTTTATTCCCATCCCGATGGCAATGGCGATTCCATTCTACATTGGAACGTCGTTCGCCATTGACATGTGTGTGGGGAGTTTGATTCTTTTTATATGGGAAAAGAGGGACAAAATGAAGGCCGATGCTTTCGGACCAGCGGTAGCTTCGGGTTTGATTTGTGGTGAAGGGATTTGGTCTGTGCCCAAGTCCATATTGGCTTTGGCCAAGGTGAGTCCCCCGATTTGCATGAAGTTTTTATCGAGGCGTACCAACTTAAAGGTTGACGATTTTCTATCGACGCTAAGTCGTTAGCGTCAAATAACACATATTCGTATTGTTGTGCATTTTTAGAACGTTATACGAATGTAGATTTTTGTTTCAAAACTATAATTTGGGTGTTTTGATTGTTGATTATTATGAGCGTATGTACTATATATGTATAACGTATTATAAAGCCATCGTGTGTATGTGAATCTTGGGTAACAAGTCAATAGACATTGATTTGAAACAAGTCATCTTTTTATGGGATGGATTGACTGTTAGGTATCAAAATAGTAGGAGGACTAGATAGTAATAGCTAGGGCTGCAAACGAACCAAACAAACACGAACAAGTCGTGTTCGTTTGTTAAGAAATATATGTGTTCACGAACGCTTACCGAACAAGATTTTATGTTCGTGTTTGTTTGTTAAGGAAATGAACTTGTTCGTGTTCGTTTGTGTTTGTTTGTTATTTTTAGGCAACGAATGAAAACAAACGATGATGAACACAATTGAGCACAAACTAATGTTCATGAACACAAATGGTAACAAACGAACACAAACAAACGTCCATGAACAAAATATATAATACATCGACACTTATTAAATATTTTATTTGTCAGAATTTTGAAGTATGTAAATAAAATATAAAAGCAAAAAAACACTAATAAACTATCGAATACAAACGAACACGTTACCGAACGTTCACGAACATAAATGAACGAACCGCCCTCTGTTCATGTTTGTTCATTTAACTAATCGAACGGAATTTCTTGTTTGTGTTCGTTTGTTTAATAAACAAACGAACACAAACAAACTTCCCGCCGAACAGTTCACGAACTGTTCGCCGAACATTTGGTTCGTTTGCAGCCCTAGTAATAGCTGAATAATATAGGGTGTCTTTAATGTACTTCAACAAATAGAACATATCAAATGGGTATCGATGAATTGAATAGGGTTTATTCCCATCTTCTATGTGTTCTTCTTTCTCTATATCGATCTTAGGGTATAAGGAGTGGTTAAACACCTGAGAATGGTAAACTTTAAAATCAACCAATGAGAGTGTGCCATGTCATTCAACCTTAAGAGTTTAATTTATGCTGAAAAGTGTTGACAATAGTTAGACTCTTCATGAATTGGTAAACTATTTAAAAAAAAAAGAAAAATGTGTGATTAGTTGAGAAGACATGGACCCCACCACACATCCCATCTCTCTCTCCTTCCCTCCCCCTCCCCGCTTCAGTGAAGGTTCACCGCCTCTCCAAGTTTACCGATCGGCAAAACCCACTAGCGACGGTGTTATTTTGCCGCCAACTCCGGACACCCTTAGCTTGATTATCAAATTGTTTCGTAACAATGACCCCCAAACTGTAGGAACAATTCGTATATAAACTCAACTAAAACACTGGATATGTACAAGTAGCGTTTTTTTTTTTTTTTTTTTTTTTTTTTTTTTTTGCTTTTTAACTTTTTCTTCTTTTGTCTTTATTATTTTTCTTTATACTTTTACCCATTTAACTTTCATTGTTAACAATTCCAACATTTTAACTTTCTAAAAAATTTTCCACGACACGTCATAACTATTTTCTTACGTGCTTATTTTTATGCATGCGTGGTTATAAATTTAAGTTGGTTTACGATTCGACGTAAATTTTCTTCGGAAATATGTGTCAAATATAATTCGTTTTCATGTTTATTTTTATGTATGTTTTCAGTTGGTCTACGCTTTAACGCAAATTACAATTAGCAAGTTATGTTGATAGTGCTTTTATCCTATTGGTTTTCTTGTTTCTTTCTTGATTTTTTATGGACTTTATTATTTTTATTTTTTATTTTTCTTTATGTTTAGTGTTTTAGTTTTTGGTACCTTTTCATTAAAGCTATATTTAAGATAACATTTACATTTTCATTTACAATTAATTTATAATCAATTGGTTCCCCAGTCCAATTTAAATTTATTTTTGTGGTTTTCGGTTGATGTAAAACATGTGTCGATATTCTTTTGAGCATATTTTTTTCGATTAGTATACTGAACCAAAATAGATATCGACCGAAACACCGCAACGTAGCGCGAGTAATCTTACTAGTTACATACAATAATCAAAGGAAATCATTAAATCACATAACTATTACAACTTAAATGAAAGAATTCAAAATATGAATTTTGGACAGAGAATATTTTGGGTGAGGATCGTGTTGAACGTAGATTCTTTAAAATATTTTTCGAGTTTTTCAAAAGAACTCATTTCTTTTCCATTATACAACAACCGAAACAATTTATACTGTTAAAATTGACCTAGCACCCGAACGTATACCTCAAAACACCGAATGTTTTTAATTATATTAAAATTAAAAGCTTCTCATTACATGAATAATTACGTATAAACATATACTAAAAGATGTTTAATTTCATCATAAACTTATTTTAGGCTATTTATGACAAAAGGTATAGAGAACAAAGGAGGCACATTAGATTGTAAAGTTGTTTTTGGGTTTACACAAGAAGAGTGTTTATATAGAACACCGTATTACACATCTAGCCCTTATACTATAATTTATTGCCTTCTTTCTGACACTTCCCTCAAGTTGAGTAGTGGGTCATCAATACTTAACTTGCTCAAGCAGCTGCTAAATGCGTTTCCGTTGACGGCTTTTATAAGAATATATGTGAGTTGATCTTTTGACGGTATATATGGGAGCTCTATGATTCTTTCCTCCAGTTTCTCCTTGATGAAATGTCGATCTACCTCCATGTGTTTTTTTCGATCATGTTGAACTGGGTTTTCTGAGATTTGTACTGCAGTCGTATTGTCACTCATAACTTTACTGGGTGCCCTTTGGGAAAAACCAATGTCTTCTAGTAGCTTCCTGATCCAAAGAACTTCGCTTAACCCTCGAGCTATACCTCTAAATTCTGCTTCTGCACTCGAAAGAGCGGCCACCTTCTGCTTCTTACTTCTCCAGGTAACAAGGTTTCCACTGACCAAGGAGAAGTATCCTGATGTTGACCTTTGGTTTCCTTTATCTCCTGCCCAGTCTGCATCAGTGTAGAGCTCAACATTTAGATGTCCACTTGTTTTGAACAACACTCCATGGCCTGCGATTCCCTTGAGATACCTTAAAATTCTCTGAGCTGCTTCCATGTGGGCAACTTGTGGTTGGTGCAATGAACTGACTTACCACTCCAACAACATAAGCTATATCAGGGTGAGGGTGAGAGAGATAAATTAATTTGCCCACGAGCCGTTGATACCTTTCTTTGTTTGCAAGCTCTCCATTAAGTTCCATGTGCAGGTTGTGGTCCACCACCATTGGAGTATCTACTGGTTTACAATCAATCAACCCAGTTTCCGCTAGGAGATCAAGGGCATACTTCTTTTGGTAGATAAAGATTCCCCGTTTAGACCTGAGAACTTCGATCCCGAGAAAATACTTGAGATTCCCTAGGTCTTTCATTTCAAACTTTGAGAACATGTTCTTTTTCAGTCGTGCTATTTCTTCTACATCATTTCCGGTAATAATCATGTCGTCTACATATATGATCAAGCAAGTTACAAGGCTGTTTCTTCTTTTGAGGGACAAAGTATGATCAGCGTTACTTTGGTGATACCCATATTCCTTCATGGCCAAAGTGAATTTTCCAAACCATGCCCGAAGAGATTGTTTTAGCCCGTATAAAGACTTTTTCAACCAACATACTTCCCCTTCTTTAAAACTCCCTGAAAAACCTGGAGGTGCTTCCATGTAGACTTCTCTCGTTAGGTCTCCATGGAGAAATGCATTTGTAACATCAAACTGGCGGAGAGGCAACTCCTTATTGGCTGCCACAGAGAGGAGGACTCTGATGGTGTCCATTTTCGCAACCGGAAAAAATGTCTCAGAGTAATCGATCCCATACATCTGAGTGTAACCCTTGGCTACGAGCCGAGCTTTGTATCATCTAATGGATCCATCTGGCTTATATTTGATTGAATACACCCACCGACATCCAACTATTCTTTTCCTTTAGGAAGAATGCACTTCACCCACATGTTGTTTTTCATAAGAGCATGCATTTCCGTTTCCATTGCTCCTCTCCAGTTCTTCTTACCTCGGGCTTCCTTTACGGAACCTGGTATTTGTTCGGAATATACTGAAGTAACAAATGCTTTCGCACTGTTAAATAAGTTTCCGTCAACCATACGAGCTATAGGATACCTTGAACTTCTGGTTTCCCTTTCTGGGGAGTACCGTTTTGGGGGAACCCCTCTATTGGCTCTCGGGGGTAAAACGTATGTTCCTAGTGTTGTTCCAGAGCCTCCATCATGTTGTTCATTAGATTCAACCTCTCCTTGGACTGTGTTGTTCTGCTCAGCAATCTCCACCTGTTCCATTATCTCAGGGCTTTCATGATTGTTAGTGATAACTGGCTCAGATTCGGGCACAGTTTCAAGGTTTGGAGAGTCACTTACCTCGAACACCAGTTTGGATGATTATTGGGTGAGACCCTCGACAGCTTAGTATGTGTGGATGTATAAGATAACTCGTCTTCACTTGCGGATGGACTCCACTTCAACCAACTCAGCGAGTCCTCATGCTCTATCTCCCCCTGACCACTGAGATGGGACTGATAGTAATATTCTGTTTCAAGAAAGTCGTAGTGGACAGTGGTAATCACGCGACGTCGTAATGGGTTAAAACATCGGTATCCTTTCTGATTCACCCCATAAGCAACAAAGACACATTTCTCGGCACATGGGTCAAGTTTGGATCGTTCGGTTTTGGGTATATGGGGAAAAGCTGTACACCCAAAGACTCGAGGTGGTAAGGTAAGAGGTAGAGGTAGTTCGGTGAATGTGGATAAGGTATCTAGGGGAGTTTTTAGGTCAAGGGCTTTAGTTGGTAAACGGTTAAGGAGATACACAGCTGTGTTTATAGCTTCGGGCCAAAAAGATTTAGGGACTTTGGATTCAAGCATAAGGGCTGTGTCCATTTCTACCAAAATTCCAATTTTCCGCTCAACTACACCATTCTGTTTGGGGTGTTTTTGGAAAGTGGTTTGGGGAATCATTTATTAACGTACTCCCCTCCATTTATCAGATCGTAAGATCTGAATGTTGGTTTTGAATTGAGTTTGGACCATGGTGTAGAACAATCTGAATTTGTGAAAGACTTCAGATTTGTGTTTTAAAAAATACACCCATGTCATCCGCGTACAGTCATCAACAAATAATAGGAAATAACAGAAATTTTGACCTCTATTAGTTTCAGCTGGACCCCAAACATCTGAATGTATTAGGGAAAAAGGTTTACTGACCCTAGTGTTACTTGGTTTAAATGAGTTTTTATGGCTCTTGGCTAAGGCACATGTTTCACAGTCTAATGTACTGTTTGATGGGAAGAGTTCGGGGAGTAAAAGGTGTAGATATCTAGCGGAAGGATGCCCTAATCTCCTATGCAAAAGCCATGCTTCGCTACTCTTTGTTCCGTGAGCAAGCATCGTAGTCCCCGACTGAGTCACTTGTAACACCCTGAATTTTTGTTAATTTTATGTAACATGTACAAGAAAAAGACAAGGGGTTGGGTTGTAAATACACAATTCATTCATCATTATAACTTGAGATCTAGATTGCAAATTAAAGGTAAGCTAGGGGCCTTTCTGCAAAATGCCAATCATTATCATCTTCATAAAAAAAAACCCTAAAGCCGCAAACCTCCACGAAGTCATTTCTTTTACTCTTTCAAATGTGAGATCAAGCGGAAAACCGTCTTTCTCTTGGCCTCCATCAATTTATAGGTAAGCGAACGATTCCGATCATTCGTTTCGTCACGAGAGATGGTAATCTCCATTTCCGTCTTCATTGCGCTATTCCATTTGTTTTTGCATGAGATCATCTATGTCTTGGGATGATGGTTGTTGATCGCAACAGTTATGTTAGGTGATGTGTGATGGTTGTGATCGGTACCGTGGCGGTGATGGCGCTGGTTGTGATAAAGATGGCGTATGGTGATAGCGTTGGTATGTTGTGATGATGACAATGGTGTAGTGAAGGACTTACAGCTTTGGCGATGATGATGGCGATGAGCAACATTAGTGTGGTGATGGCGTGGTGGTCATGGGTTGTTATGGGGGTGACGATGGAGGTGCTTGGTGGTTGTGAAGATGGTGATTGAGGCTGTTGTGGATGACGATGTTTGGGTAGATGTGAATGAAGGTGGTGTTTGACGAGATTGAAGAGGTTCAGAAACGGCGGAACGTTGTTGGTTACAATGATGATAGCGAACGGTGGTGATCGATGACAATATTAACGACCGACGCGGTGACAGTTGGTGGTAATAGTGAGGAACGGAGGCGGCGTAGATGGCGTTCGGTATGGATGTCGATGATCGGGTTTGTGGAGATGAAGGTTGGCTGGGATTTTCTCATGATACGCTGGCTTAAAGTGGTGTGCAGGTTGTGATTTCGTATGGCATAAAGATAGAGGTGGTGGTATTAGAATTTTGTTGGTTAACGCATGCATGTAAGTTTGAAAATAATTAATGGGTATAGTGTGTTCATGAAAGATGAGATATATTAAAGATTTGTCGGTTCATAAAGTTTGATAGTGGATGATGATGGTTAAGAGGACGTGTATATGAAGTTCTAAATTTTAATTATGGCATAATGATGTTGAAGTGTTGCATGAAGAATGATGATATAATAATTGACAATCTTGTGGGTGATTAGTTGGCGTATATACAGGTTTAGTTAGGATCGGGTGATCCAAATTTGATGGTGTGCACTGGTTCAGGTTTCGTATGGAGAGCGATGCGAAGATGTTGACGGGTCGGATTACGCATTTTTTTAATTCTTAATGACTGTAACCTCAAGTATTCGGTTGAGGTTTCGGGGCACGGTACGAGACAGTTAGCTTGCAGTTTTGGAAGCTTTGCAACCGGTGAGTTTTAATCCCCTTTCTCTTAAATATTTTCGGGGCTAGCATACATGCTTTTCATATGTTTTCATACGTGTCATGAGTTTTATATATTAAAGAGTTATGCGAAAAAAATGTTTTATAAACATTTTTTTTACAAACAATATTTTTATACGACGTAGTGATTAATCTGGCTTCATTAATCCTGCGTAGGCGTATGTTGTTTTACTTAGTTATGTCGAGGTCGTATAGGTATGGGGCGTGGTAGGTGTTGATATTTAAAACACTACTTGTGTCATGATAAATTTTATTCTATCATAGGTTTCGAACCTTAGTGGTAGTGAGATTATGAAGGTAGTAGTTGTTGAGTAGTTGACTGTAACACCTCGAAAATTCGGTTAAATAATAAAACGACACGTGTCATGTACGACAAAACGCGTTGAAAAACCGGATTTAATAAAGATATTTGACAGGATTTAGAAGTTTCGTTATGTTAACTTTTGCACCTCTGAACGACCTCGTTAGAAATCCCAAGACTCAAATTTTATTAAAAACATCTCATACATATTCAAAATTCAGTGAATGATAGCATTGAATTATTTGTAATTAAAGTGGTGGACTCCTACGACAATAAAGCAATGGAGAACCTTCATTTTAGGGTCTTGTATGAAACAACTTCAAATGGTGGGGTTTGTTACTGTATATGATACTTTTATAAAGGTCCCAAAGTGATAACATAAGGCCCCAAAAGTCAGAATTAAAGGCTGCCTTTTCGATACACCAACAAACAAGCAAAATTGGTCCCTGTTGAATGCTTACGGACCGTAAGCATATGTGCTTACGGTGCGCAAGCACATGCCAGCGAGCCAGCAACTTACAACAGCCTGTTATGCGCATTTTTGACCTGTTCTATCGGTTTCTCTCACTCATGAACGACCCTAGGCACCCCCTAAAGCACTAGTAACATCTGTTGAACGATTGTGGAGAGTTGTAGACCTTGTTGTCATCAATTCATGGTGTATGATCATACTATATAAACCCACATATGTTGCAAACATTTCCCATTCCACTTCTGAGCATTTGAGGAGCCTTCCAAGCTGATATCAAGACATCCCTAATCATCCTTAATCACCTTGTAAGTGCTAAACCCTTCTAAATTCAGTTTATGCTTTCAATTTAGCTTAAAAGTCAATGTAGCGTATTAAACGTTTGACTTCCAATTAATTATCGATAGCTCAGTCGTAACCCGAATTAAAAGTACCATTGGATAGGTAATTATATGGGTATTAAACCCTTATAAGGGCATGGATCGATTCCGGACCTAACTAGGTCATTTGTCGAGTCAAAGGTTGACCGAAAAAGTCAACAGAAGTGAAAAATATGATTTAATGCACGAAATGCAATCCGAGAGGCGTGTAACCTGTTTTAATCTTAATATAACTTAGTAATAAGTATAAAAACTTGTTTACGCTTGTCCGACTCGACAAATTTCTGTTTAAACCCGGTTCGGAACCGAAAGGCGCAAAACTTTGACTTTTGCATTGACTTCGGTTCTGACCCGTTTTAGTTTGATTTAGACATGCCTTAAAGTCTCATTAGGGTTGGGTTACATGCTAGTATAAGTCTCTGTACTTGTTTCATTGATTATCCGATGCATGCGCACGTTTCCGTTAATCGCTTAAATTGGACCATAATGCCCTTATGACCCTACAACGAGAATTTTGAAAATGTGGAAGTACTATAATCTTAGTTACTGATTATTTAGCATGTACGTAAATTTTCACGTCAATCGGAGGTCTAGATTAGGAGATATGCACATTAGCGTGAATAATAAACTTTTTATTAATTAAACGGCGCGATTAGCGCATAGCCTATCTAAACCCAATTTTCGATACCAAAACTTGTACCCACTGATGTTAAATAATATTTTGGGATTTTTGAAGATTTTTAATTATTTTTAAACTGGTCTTAAGCTAGGCTTATCGCATTGAT
Organism: Helianthus tuberosus; assembly: GCA_030545235.1. Lineage (NCBI taxonomy): Eukaryota > Viridiplantae > Streptophyta > Magnoliopsida > Asterales > Asteraceae > Helianthus > Helianthus tuberosus. The sequence goes on from CM060381.1 coordinate 30,581,334, forward strand.
TCGGTTAATACCGAATACGCCCTTTTAGGCCATAAACCGAGTTTTACAAATCCGTTTGATACCAATCCAATTGCCACTGATTTTAAATAATAAATAGAGTGTTTTGGGCCTGTTTTACTGATCAGAAAACTCAGAATGGTATTTTAAACCGTACGTCGCTTAAAACGGCTTTATACGCGTATTATACGCATAGTTTGGGTTTAAAACTATTTTAGCATATAAGGTTTATTACCAAATGTTATAACCTGTTAAAATTAATAATTTTGCTGATTAAATCAGACCCGTATCTCAGAGGTATTATAAATCCCTTTTATAACCTTCAAAATGACTAAAATACCCCTACGGGGCATAATTAGGGAATAAACTCGTTATGGGCATTATGGAAAATATCATAATGATATCACAACAAATTAAAGCGTATTAACTTAGGAAACCTGTTCATGACCCTTCCGGTTACCCGTTATGCGTAATACGCGTTCGGTTCGGTTTATGTAACTAGTTTGCATAAACTAGCCGAAACGGGTCAAACGATATCATTTTTATCTCAAAATCCAGAATGTGAATAGTAAACCCATATTAAACAAGTCCTCAAACTTGTCGGGTCTAAATCACATTCTATCCGGTCTTCGCTTAATCGTGCGTACGAACCGTATCTTTAAAACTGACCGGTCAAAGCTTAAGCGTAATTAAAGACCCGTTAGTATTCTAATAGGTTATATTAAACCTTCGTTCCAGATTAGGAGCCCAGTAAAAGCTATCTGCAATTTATTCAATTAAGGATTATACTTTGCAAAGGTAAATACTTTTAACTTATTTTCCCTATACGGGCTTGGGTTACGGTGCATAGCGTACCGCTTGATCGGGCATCAAATCTCCACGCTTAGTGGGTAGTTGAATAATTTGATCAGCTCGTTTAAACAGTCTTGTTTACTTTACAGCCTTTGGGGGTTAATGACCATGTCCCGGATATCCTTGGCATCATCTTACGAGATTGGCCACGACTTGAGCACGGGGTGTAGGCGTACACCTGTCAGTGTATAACTCTAAAATTGTGGTGTGTCTATTGATCTTTAACCCGGATACGTTCCGGGCTACTGAACGCATAAGTAACATGTAATTCGTTCACAAGATTATAATATTAAATAATTCTCCCAAGTTATAAAAATGTTTATGCCAGGTGCATCCAAACCAATTTTCAATCATTTTATAAAATGAGTCAGTTGAATGTATTTACCAGTGTAAACTGACGTATTTTCCCAAAAAGATTAAATGCAGGTACTAGGCGAAATAGGCTGGGATTCTCCTAAGCATCACTAGAAGTCTCGCAAGCTTTAGATGCCGAAGTCTGTTGAACTATAAACAATGTTTTTAATTCGATCCTACTGTGGATAAAACACCGGATAATTGTGACTTTGTTTACAATAAATAAATTCGGTTGTATCTTATTTTAAATTTGCTTCCGCTGTGCATTATTACATTGTGTTGTTCGACTATTACGTTGCCAACCACGTCACGATACTCCCCCACCGGGCCCACCGGTGACACGTGGAAATTCGGGGTGTGACATTGACGTGCTATTAACATTGTATGTGTACATGTGCCTTATGTGAATTAGCATCTTTGAGGTGCTTAATGTCGGTTACTCGTGATGGCGGCGTTACCTTTGGGGTGACTTCAGGTCACGAGATGTTGGTTACTTGTGATGGCGGCGTTACCTTCAGGGTGGCGTCAGGTCACGAGATGTTGGTTACTTGTGACGGCGGCGTTACCTTCGGGGTGGCGTCAGGTCACAAGATGCAGGTTACTCGTGATGGCGGCGTTACCTTCGGGGTGGCGTCAGGTCACGAGAAACACCCTTGTGGTGTTTAGATGATTAGCCCTAGTGGCAACGACGGACCCTTCGGGGTTAATATGCGGGTGATGAACTCTTCGGAGTCAAATTGGAGGAGACGAAACCCTGACGAGGGTGCCCTGACGAGGGAAAATGATGATAGCCTACGGGCAACAAATGATGTGTTAGGTTCCCACCTTATGTGCTTATGTGTTTCACGCTAGTTAAATGGTGGGTATGTGATATTTATTTGTGTAGTTGATGAATGATGTCAAATGATGCGGGTGACGAATGATGTTAAACCATGTAGTCGACCGACGAGGTTAAGTTACAATTGAGTTTTAGAACATTAGTTGTTATGTCCTAGATACGGATCGGTTTGGTTAATCGTCCTATGAATAAGATGCATATCGGTCCTTTGATGTTTAAGTGATCTGATCCAAATCGGAAAGGATTACATGTAAGATGATTAGGCCTAAGATACGGGTAGAGTTTTGGTTTACGGGTTGGACCCGTTAAACTTTAAAAATGATGTCAATGTAATTTAATAAACGCTAGTGTTTTTACAAAGGTGGTGGTTTGGTTTTCAAATAAAGCGTTTATGATGTGTTTTAAAAGTTTTAACTTAAACTATTAGAACCCACTCAGCGTAGCTGACTTTTGCATGTATGTTAGATTGTTTTGCAGGTGTGTGATTCGAGTCAGTGTTGCTCTTGGCCAGCGGATGAGATTACTTGGTTAGGGTGGAAGGCATTCTATTTGTTAGAAACTAAATAACATTTTGAGTTTTATTTAATCATGTACTGTTTTAATTAAAATTTTTCACTGCGTATTTCGAGTAAAGTCTTATTTTTTTAAACAGTAAACTGTAATGTGACCCGACTATAGGGCACCCGGTTTGGGGGCCTTACATCACTTCATCCACATAGTATAAGCCCTGTCGTTCAGTGCCACGCCCAATTATCTTTCCAGTTCTGATGTCCTGTAAGATACAAAAATGAGGATGCATTAGGACTGTACAATTGAGTTCCTTTGTAACATGACTTATTGATAACAATTTGTGTGTTAATGAAGGAACATATAAACAATTTGACAGTCTCAGATTGGGAGATATTTCGACAGTTCCTCCTCCTTTTATTAAAGCATTTTCTCTATTTGCATTTTTGATATGGGTTCTGTTTGGCATCTTTGTAGAGACGAAATCTAATGGCTTGTACATCATCGTATCCGTGGCTCCACAATCAAAGATCCAAGGACTGACTTGATCACTTCTTTTCTATGTTGTTAAATAAGCTTCCCCACTTGTTGACGTATAGTCTTTCAACAACTCATAGTTCCTGTGATTGACCATCTTCAAGCAGTTTTTTTTTTTGTAAAAATACGTTGTCTATACCGTTACAGACAAAACAACTGACTAGCGTATTTATCAAATACGCTGGGCACTTGAACTCGCGTTCAAGATTTAAAGTCGCCGGAGATACTAGGGTCGCCCAAAAATGCTGGGCAGCTTAAACCACTCAAGATTTATCAAATACGCCGGAAACACCACGCTGAAAAAAACATTCTCTTACCAGCGTATTTATCAAATACGCCGGCCAGTTGAACTCTCGTTCAGGATTTAAGTTCGCCTAGAAACAAGTTCTCTTACTAGCGTATTTATCAAATACACCAGGCAACTTGAACTCTCGTTCAAGATTTAAGTTCGCCCAGAAACAGATCTGCCACTTAATAACAAATCCGCTACTGATGCAAATCCGCTCAGATGCGACAGCTAGGGTTTGGGTTGTATTGTTTGAAGTGGCAGCGACTAGGGTTCCGTGGAGGCGGCGGCATGATCCCTGGATAAAAAAAACTTGAACAAGCGACGACTAGTGTTTCGTGGGGGCGGCGACAATGAAACTGACCAAAAAACCACGTCGACCGGAGTTTGATCTGGAAACGCCCAAATATGCTGGATTCTTTGGAGTTTGATGTGGATTTTTGGAGTTTGATTCTGATCTTTGGAGTTTAATTTTTGGGTTTGAGGTTGGATTTACTGGGATAGATTGTAGATGATGAGCAAAGTGTTCAAGAATCAGAAACACTGCTCTGATACCATGACAAAAGGTGTAGAGAACAAATGAGGCTTATATTAGATTGTAAAGTTGTTTTCGGGTTTACACAAGAAGGGTGTTTATATAGAACACCATGTTACACATCTAGCCCATATACTATAATTTATTGCCTTCTTTCTGATAATTTATTCATTTCAGAAGATCTCAAGCTTATGAACTATTTGACAATTAATTATTGGGTTTGGGCAAGCTTATCTAATTGGGTTTAGGGTTGGAATTATCTAAACCAGTCCTAAACTCGCCCCATTGGTATCCCTACTTTAATGTCCTCCTTGTTGTTAAACAACTGCCCAACGAAGAATAAGACATTCTGATGCAGGCCCAAGTGTAGAAGATCAGGCCATGACTGTAACACCCCAAAAACGGGTTTGGTAATTAAGCCATGTTAATATCGAAGAGCGGGTAAAATACCGTTAGTGGTAAAAGCTAACCCGATAAACATTAGGATTTAATTAAATAAACGTAATGCTAAATAAAAGATAGATGAATGCCTTTTTGAATAAATGTTATAAAAAAAGAAGCCCGAGACTATCGGTACACGATCTAAGTCAGGTTGTAGCATCCCTGAACTTATTAGATTGAATTATCATGCTTATTGATAATTAACGAGAGGTAGACAACTAGGAGTAATTAACCTAGTTGATTATTTGTATTGTTAGTAATAAATATTGGATGATATCCATGTATAATTAAAATCTCAAACTTGAGGAACCAAAAAGGGAAAAAGGTTAAAGTCTTGGTATAATAAGAAAACAAAACACAATACACACACACACACACTTAGTGTGTGTGTGTGTCGATCACGGCTAGAGAAACAAGGGGAAACCATTGTTCATCATAAGATCATCAAATTGAAGGAAGATTCGGGTCTTAAATTCGTGCATGAACATGAATTATCGATCACCTAGACTAGGAGATCATAAGGTATGTTTAAAAACCTTGATTGGTGAAAGTTATAATTTGAGACAAGTAGAATACTTGCAATTAGATTGCTGGATTATGATCCAAAGATGAAATTGAGTGCATATGTAAGCTTCGTTTCGTTAGATATAATGAAATTATGTAATATTTGATGTAAGATTCCTTGCAGTGATTAACAAGTAGATTATGAAGTGGGTTTTGATAATATGATTAAGTTGATGATATACTTATGTTTATGATCAACATGAATGGTAGCAATAGGAAGATATTTGAACAATTTATGAGTTTCAGTATATGTTCATACTTGCCATCAAATGGGTTTTTGATGATTTGATGAAATTGGTAATGTTTTGATGTTCATAGCAAGCATAATTGCTTGTATGGATAAAATACTTGAATAATTTAGTGAGTTGATTTAGTATCCATACATACTATGAAATGGGTTTTGACATGAAAAATGAACCCATAACTAATTGGTAGGAATATGAGCATGCAACACTTGTACCTTGTGCATTAAATGTGGTACGCGTGCCAAGCGTTTGATGAAATGCCAAGGTGACTAGATAGGAAAAAGTTTATTAAAGAAAGAGTTGAATGTGTGTGCGTGTTAGTAAACTAACATGAGACAATGTGTCTTAGATGAGAATGCGGTTTGATTATGTGATTTGTGTAGGATCGTTGTGCGACCTGAATGAGTCGTTCAGAAGAGTTTTGGATCCGAATCAAAGGCGGAATCAATGAAACGGACACTCGATTCAATATAAATGTTTATTGTATTGATATAATAGTCTTACAGCACCTAGAAACAATTTGGCAGCACTTCGGTACCAAATCAGACAAACTAATTCCGTGTCAAATGACACAAGCACATCAGTTATATATAGTGGAGGTAATTCCGCTTGAAATGGTCAAGGACAGTTTCAAGCGAAATTAACAATGTTAATTTCATTTGAAATGGTCTTTGGCTATTTCAAGCGAAATTAACCACTTAACAAGTTTTCTCGTTTTACGTGCCCTGATCTATCATTCTAACTACAATACTTGATACAAGACGAAGTCAACAGACATAGTGCACTAACAGACTCCCCCTTGGATGTTGACGAAGTCTTCAGTGTCTATTCTTTAGCATGACACCTCTTCAGTCTTGATCAGTCTTCAAACTCTTTCCAAATTGTCAGGATCTGTTTCTGGCTCTAACATTAACAACTTCTTTAGGCTCCCCCTTTCATCAAGCTTCCGTGCTTTAGGGATCGACACCTTGCTTTCTCGTTACAAGCTCCTCCTTGTTTTGAGCTCGTCTTCAGACTCCCCCTTAGACTCTACTATCGGGATCGTAGTCTGGAATCTCATCTGCAATCACTCAGACATTTATAAGTAACAACATTTTGAACTTTCAATTCTCCAGAAATCGTAATCTGGCTCTATCAAACTTTCTAAACTAACATTTTTTTAACAAATTTCATGATCGGAAACTGACTCTATTTCAAAGATTTTAACAATATAAGCATCCAAATCCCTCACAGTTAATCATCCAAGTCCAAATTAATGACCTTGGAGATATCACAAACTGTTTTTGATTTTTGAATTAAAAACTTCAAGTTTCAAATTAATGAACTTGTTTTATTTTCAGAAACACAATCAGCATACTTAGATTTTGAAACTCAGTTCTCAGACATCGGTTGTCGAAAATAAAGCAGAATCAAAATCTTTTTGTATTTTTCTGAAATATAAAGCAGTAAAGAAATATGTACAAACATATTTACAGACTATATTTTTGTTTGAGTTTGCATCAGAGGATCATATCAGTTTCTGACAAGTCACAAGTACCGTTGAGCTTAGTTACACATTAAGAATTAAACAATTCACTTAGATTGTCGATATACTGATCCACTTAAATTTTCACACAAATTTCAACTGATTCAGGATACGAATTAGGTGTATTAAGAACTTAAACTCGTTCATGTGTCCCACCTCTTGAATATACTCCTGTATCCAGATCCCAATATTCAGTCTTACAGGTAAGTATACCTAGATGATATCTGTAAAGGGTTAAATGCGAGACCGTGAGAGCTCAGGTCAGAACTTCCGTTCAGCAAAGAGATGACGGTTCGACTTTAGGTGTGTTCCCTTTAGAGAATCTTTTCTTCAACAACACATGATTAGCATTTTTCAATGTTTCATCATTTTTTATGCTGAGGGCGACGCTATATTTCAAGCAAGCAGAAAGTATTATACGGGGACTAGGCCATTGCTTCCGCAAAATCAGAAGTCCCGGGATAATACCCCAGATATCACTAAGCATAAAAACCTAGTATCTCAGAAAGAGGGACCTTTCAAACAAGATTTCAGGGGTTACCTATATATCCAAGTAGTGTTCCCCACAAAATAAGCAAGTTTGAATTTATGTTTATATCCCGAAAAAGTTTACTAAATGTATAAAAACCTATCGGCATATCATCAGTGAGACTGTTTAACGCTATTTAATCATTACATTTCTTTAGCATACTGTAACTGTCTACTGATGTACTATCATTTCCTCTTTTTACACAAAAACTCATTTTTTCAATTTTATCATGTTTTTTACTTTTTCAAATTTTCTAATGTTTTTGTATTTTCTAACAACAATTTACACAAAAACTCATTTTTCACTTCAGCCAAACTTTCAACCTTCTTCTCAGCTTCTACAACCTGCTGTTCTTCAGTAACAGCCTCTTTTTCAACAACCTTTTCTTCTACTTTCTCTTCTTCAGCAATCTTCACATTGTCAACTTTTACAGCTTCAACTTTCACATCTTCAGCTGTCTTCTTCATCTCCTCAACCATAAACTCAACATTTTTCTTCATTTTCTCTTCATCTCTCTTCCTCAAACTTAATATCATAACATCTCTAAGATGTTTTTCAAATCTTTTCAAATATGTTTTATCCTTTCCAATATTTGTATAGTACTCAATAGATAGAGGGATTTCTAACAGAACATCATCAAAAATTATGTCATTCTTGGGAACAACAGGTTCACCCTCTCTGTTGACATAGCACTCTCTCTTTTTATCCCATCTTTTATTGCTCACTGCACTTTCATATTCTTCTTGCATATCGTCAATTCTATTCCAAGCGATGTTTCTTTCTCTGTACGTTTTCTCACTCAGAATCTCTTCTCTGGTTTTCTCTTTGACTTCGGCAATGACATTTTCTTCTTTGTTTTCCTCTTTAATTTCAGCAACAAAAACATAATGTCTGCTCTGATGAACTTCTGCCATGAGCTGTAGTCTGATTTTCCAAACGATCTTCTTCTGGAAGAATCTGACTCCAATCATATCCTTCGTCATCATGAAAAACTGCACAAGCTCTTGATTTTTCTCTGGGATTATTTTCAATCATCTTCGGCTCTTCTTTGCTACGATGATAGATTGCCTTTCGGTAATAATCATCGTTGAAAGGATGTTCATTTCCACCAACTGCAGAATTGTTGCATTCTCTCTTAAAATAACCTTTTTGCTTACATTTGAAACAGGTCACTTTGGATTTATCAAATCCAATTTTTGTTGATGCACCACCTAATGATTGTTTCCCAGTAATCTCCATATATCTCTGAGCTCTGCGGATGCAACTTGCCAAACACCAGCGAATGTCAATGAGTTCCATCTCTTCCGGATCAATCTGGTCATAGTCGTCTTTGGTCAATTCGGAATTTCCAATTTTGCCTCCAACTAGACCTTCATACGATTCCAGAACAGATGCAAGAAAACTCATTTGCTGTTTAGCTGCATTGATGCTCATAGCCGGAGAATTTTTCAACTTGAGAGCAATGTTGCACAGTATCTCCTCTGCCTCTTCAGAATTTGCCTTAGAAGACGAATGATATCCTGGATTATAACTTGATGAGCTTCTCTGTTGATCCTTTGTCTTCTCACCAATAAATGCTGTCTTTGGTGAATTACCAACTTGCACCGAATGTATATTACCTTTGTAGTAAAGACCAACATTTTGATGATGTGAAGAACTGCTCATCTTGTTTTGCTTCTGCAACTCCAATTCATGACTTTCAATTTTTTCTATCAAGACATCAAGAGACATTGTATCATAAGAATCATCATTTTTCAAGATAAACACAAACGTTTGCCACTGATCAGCTCGTGGTAACGCTTCTATGATCTTATCGATTATTTCTTCTCGAGTTTTTACAATTCCAAAACGATCAAGTTCAATTTTCAAATGACCAAATCTCTCTATCATTTGTCAAACAGATTCATCTTTTAAACTATCAAACAAATCAAATTCTTTCTTTAATAAAGCAATTTTATTTTTCTTGATTTGTTTACCCTCCTCAGCTTTAACTCGTAAAGCTTCCCAAATCGATTTTGATGTTCCATCATGTTGTAATAAAGCAAACATGTCATGTCTAATTGATGATTGAATTAAAGCAATCATTCTCTGTTCAGCTGCGAATTCAGATTTTTCTTCTTTAGGTAAATTTTTGAGTGAAAGCTCTTCTCCTTTATCATTGACTGGCCTGCTATAACCAAACTCCAAACAGAACCAGTTCTCGTGTGCGTAACCTTTTGCCCAGTTAAGAAACCGTTCTTTCCACCAAGTATACTCTTCAAAACTTTCGAGCGTTGGTGGTTTTGAATGTGTTCCGTAAAAATTATCATGTTTAATGTTTTCGTTGATCGCTTTTGTTATGGTTTTTGGTGTAACAGTTGTAGTTTCGGATGATTCAGATGTGAGTGCATTGTAGAACATATTGTAGAATTCTTCAGCCATGATGTGAAATTCTTGAATTACCTGGAGACAAAAACAATCAAACAAACACAATCAGTCTAAACAATATCAAACAACTTGAAATAAACTGACACTCGGATGACGTGAAATGATCTTGAAACGAAATATCCACTTTCAAACGGAATAGTGATCTTCAAACGAAATAACTTCGGTACGAAATAACTTGTTCAAACGAAATCACTTGGATGACACGTCAAACGAAATCAGAACTTCAAACGAGATCACCACTTTCAAACGGAATTCCACTTTCAAACGAAATCTGTTTGCAAATGAAATCACTTCTCAAACGGAATCAACTTCTCAAATGGAATCAAATGTTTCAAGCGAAATCTTCAAACGGAATTACACTTTGAAGCGAAATCAAGTGTATTTTTCAAGCGAAATAGCAGTTTCAAGCGGAATTACTTGCTAATTTCAAACGAAATTATGATGACATCAGCATTTCGGTCCAAAATTGTCCAATTGATCCAGTAAACGGTCGAATTATGATATGAAACTTTCAAGTATTCATTAAAACTGTGTTTCGCATGTAATGTGTGAAATTCAGTCCATTTTGTCCGTAAAAACTTGTTCAATTGTGAAAAAGAACGTGTAGAAGTCAGAAAACTGATGAAATCAAGCTGAACTCTTCCTCCTGTGCTCTGATACCACTTGTAGGATCGTTGTGCGACCTGAATGAGTCGTTCAGAAGAGTTTTGGATCTGAATCAAAGGCGGAATAAATGAAACGGACGCTCGATTCAATATAAATGTTTCTTGTATTGATATAATAGTCTTACAGCACCTAGAAACAATTTGGCAGCACTTCGGTACCAAATCAGACAAACTAATTCCGTGTCAAATGACACAAGCACATCAGTTATATATAGTGGAGGTAATTCCGCTTGAAATGGTCAAGGACAGTTTCAAGCGAAATTAACCACTTAACAAGTTTTCTCATTTTGCGTGCCCTGATCTATCATTCTAACTACAATACTTGATACAAGACAAAGTCAACAGACATAGTGCACTAACAATTTGGTACAAGCACACATTAACAACTTGTACTTCGTACTTGAGTGGTGTGCGTAGATAATGCACTTGTTTAAAGAAGGTTCCATGAGATGTCGTGGTCATTTTATATGATTATTGACTTAATGAATCTTGTGGATATAGTGTTAAGTTGACCTCGTCAAGCTAAGGTGGAAGCTTGGGAAGGAATGAGTCAAACGGCTCAAGTGCGCGAGGAAGCTCGAACGGACGCATGTAAGTAAAGCTTACATCTTTTAAATAGAATATATATTCATGTATTTGGTTAAGAACAAGGTGACTTAGTATTTGAAATAATTCCTTGAAATATGACGTTCCAACATGAATTGATACGGGTCGGAACAAGTAAAAATGGTAAGAAACCATAATTGGTGGTAAAAAGGGTAAATAGTAATTCGGTCATGTGATGACAAATAACCAATTAATTTTTGAAAAGTTACCTTATGGTGTAAACCATAATGGGTAAAATGGTATTCGGTCACTTGTTGATAAATAAACAATTCAGTTTTGAAAAGTTACCTTATGGCGTAAGCCATAATGGGTAAAAAGGGTAAAATGGTAATTCGGTCACGTGTTGACGAATAAACAATAAGTTTTGAAAAATTACCTTATGGTGTAAGCCATAACGGGTAAAAGGGGTAAAATGGTAATTTGGTAATGTGTTGACGAATAAATCATGAGTTCTAAAAGACACCCTATGGCGTAAGCCATAATGGGTCAAATGAACAAAGAAACGATTTTTAAGAAATATGACCAAGTGGTGTAAACCTTAATGGGTCAAGTAGGCGAGAAGGTATATAAATACCTTCTTACAATAAACAAATGCGTGGTCTATCCAAAATGCAAAAAGGATTAGTTAACAAATGGGAAAAAGGTCATTTGGGCCGAGCGGGTCAAATGGTGATGTTATCACCATTTGAAAATAGAATTTAATGCTTGTTCGTTAAGTTTATACTCACAGGAAAAGCATAGTGCATGATTACATTTTGCCAAGAATTATCAAACAAGAAAAGTAAGGTATTGATAACGGGTCAATATTTTGACCCCAGCCAGGTACGTGTAAGGATACAAACTCTCGTGAGGGCTTGTGGCCCAACGAGAGACAATCGAGTCATGAACGGACATTTGATTACCTCGGGTGAGGTATATCTAGTAAATTGAGATTTGGATATTTTTACGTTCTTTGGAACATTACAAAATTTAAACAAAATAACGGATTAAAAGTGTTCACTTAGTCAAAATAAGCTTTTTAATGTCCTTCAATAGTAGAAGTGCTAAAGTTGACGATAATACCCCCGGGCGATAAATCGGGTAAACAACTCTTAAGGGTAAATTATTAATGAGTTTAATAATAAGTTAGATCTCTTTGAAAGTGTAAAAGTGAGAGGCATAAGCCTTTTTGGGCTTAATGCCTCTTTGCGGGTCAATGTCATAAATTATCAAACTGTAGGGTAAAATCGGAATATAATGATTTCCTACAACAACCCACCATAAGTAAAGTTGTGGTATAAGATAAATAGAAGTCCTAGTGTGGAAATATGAGGGATGGAGAGAATGGGTGAGATTTGAGCTTAGTGCTCAAAACTTGAAACATGTCGAATAATTTTCCGCATAGACCGGGTAACGGTGGCACATTTAGTAAAAGTAAACAATCCAGTTTAAGGATTTTGGGTCAATTACGTAGACAAATGTTTTATAGACAATTAGAAACAAGTTTGAAGAGAAACGGACGTGAATTGTAGAAGTTACGGAATTTTACGTAAAAAGGGGCTTTGCTGGGAATATGCAGCTCTAGCCTGCCGTAAGCTACGACAACCTGCCGTAAGCTACACTAGGTGGCTGCTGATAAAAACAAACTTGTAGGATCGTTGTGACGACCAAAACGAGTCGTTCAGAAGAGTTCTATTCAATACGAGTGGCGGAAACAAACGTATTGATGTTGATACAGCTTGATATACACTTAAACTGTCTTGTTTATTGATTTAACAGCTTTACAGATCGAATGACACGTCGGCAGCACTTCGGCACCGGAATCAGAAAATCTTCTAAATGATTTGAACAAGGCACTATATATAGACAAGCCATTTCGCACGAAACGACTCAAGCGAAATGACCAGATCTATTTTGTACGAAATGGCTACACCATTTCGTGCGAAATGATCCTTTCCATTTCGTGCGAAATGGGTTTCTAACATGTTTCTCGTTTTTCGTGCCCTGATCAATCTAACCTATTACAAGACTCGATACAAGACGAAGTCGACAGACATATGCACCAACAGACTCCCCCTTGGATGTCGACAAGTCTTCAGTACAAGTCTTCAGTATGATCAGTCTTCAGTCTTGATCAGTCTTCATGCTCTTTCCAAAGTGTCTGACAGTGAAAGTATCCTTCAATCTCTTTTTCTTCTCTCTCTCTCTTTCTCTTCCAGAATCTCAATCTGTCTCTATCTATTCTCTAATTCTCTTGATCAGATCTCTTGATTCCTTAAGCTTTTCACAGGCTCAGAAACGTCTCCTGGCTCTCCGTAGCAATAGGATCTGTAACCTGGCTTTAACATTTTCAGACTCCCCCTTTCGACAAGTTAGGATTGTAATCAGGAATTCTTTATCAGGATCATGACCTGGCTCACACTCTGCTCAGGTTTACACATAGGGATCTGCACAAATCTCTACCCAACAATAAATTTCACAAATGTAACAATTTTGACAAATTTATAATCCACTTGTATGAATCATTCAGAATGATTTAACATTTATAAAATCTGATGACCACTTGTAAGAATAACTTTCAGATTTGACATTTTCAATTCAAAATTTTTCCTTATATCAAACAAACTTTCCCAAATCAGTTGTTCATCATGTTTAGCACTCGGAATTTTGAAAATTAGCTTTTCAACAACGGTTGTCGAAAATAAGATGAAATAAAATCTTTTTGAATTTTTCAGAAATTTATGCTAAAACACTTCGAAAATCTTTTTGGATTTTTGTTTAATGAAATGCAGTAAGTAAATATTTACAGACAATATTTTTGTGAGATTGCGTAAGAGGATCATATCAGTTTTGAGATCAATCACTAGCACCGTTAAGCTTCAAACCTTTTAAGTTCTAAACGATTCACATAGATTGACGATATTGTTGTCCTCTTAAACTCAATCTAAAAACTTTCGAAATGCTTACCGATACGTTAAGGTATATTAATTTTGCACTAAATTCTTATGGACCCCACGGTCTCAGCACATCCCCTCATCATGCAATACACTGACTCAAGTAATGCCTTTAAACTTTCATCAACTGTGATATGTACAAAAACAACGCAGAATGTTTAAACATTAACAATCAGATCGATCTTTCGATACGCAAAGAAAGTCCAATGTTTAAACAAAATAAGAAATAAAAACAAAATTGAAAGTGTTTAAATCTTAACCACCAGGTAGATACTCCCGTATACGCAGAGGTGATCCAAGATTTAAACGAAACACCAAAGAAAATAAAGCAGAATGTTTAGGCACTAACATCCAGGTCGATACTCACGTATACGCAGAGGATGTCCAATGCTTAAACAAAATAAAAAATAAAGCAAGTTTAAATTTTTCCAAAAAGAAATGCACAATCACAGTGACTTTTTCAGCAAGTTGTGAAAATTCACAAACTAACCAGTTTTTATGCTCTTTTAGCATTCAGCGATTACCGAGTAGGTACACAGTCAAGAAGGATAAAACTAAGTACTATGCTTTCAACCGTGTTTCCCACTAGAACTAGGCTTTTTCATTTAGGTTTGTATCGTTATCGCAAATCTACTAGTCTAGCTAAGCCTATCGTCACATCTTTAGTGAGACCATTTATCACATTTTAACTTTCCATATCTTTAGCATACTGTGACAGTCTACTGATGTACTATCATTTCCTCTTTTCTCAACAAAACTCATTTTTGATTTTTGATTTTTGATTTTATCATGTTTTTGACTTTTTCAAATTTTCAAATGTTTTTGGATTTTCTGAAATTTCTTACTCCCCCTAAAATTCAAAACATATAAAGAAAAATTTGACAAACCGATGTGAATTACTTCAATTCGCCATCCACTTGGCATAAACAATCAGAACTCCCCCTGTCAACAAACTATTTTCCCATTATGATTTCAAAACACTTAAGTTTGTTTTAATCAAATGGTTTTTCCGGAAAATTAGTTTTGTTGGGGTTTCATCACATTGTCTTTTCAAATACCACTTGTATGAATAGTTAGATCAAGTTCAACTTAACGACCTTGATTAACCACTTGTATGTTCATAAACAACCATACCACTTGTAAATATATAACATTTTTCAAGAAAAAATACCACTTGTAAGTCGAAATATCACAGATGTGAATTTCTCAAGAAAGATGCCGATTTATGCTCCACGATTACCAACTTGGGAGCTCCGGCAAGTCCAGAGTTTAGTCATGATAGGTTCTATCCCAGTTACTAACCTGGGATGACCCATCTTTTTCTGGTTTCTTCGTTTTCTTCTCATAAAATTCCTTTACCCCTTTGACCTTCCCGTCAATCATTTTTCTGAAAATATGTTTCACCTTGGGATTAAACGCTTTTTCAGCATCAAAATCTTTCTTTTCAGAGAAAAATTGATTTGAAATCTCAGCTTTTCCAATTTTTTGTTTAAAATTTTCAGCCCGCAATGGTGGAAAGTTTGCGTCATCCATTGGCGGTACTGACGTTTCTAATTTTAACTCAACACGTGGCTCCTCTGACTTTGACGAGTCAGATTCATCACCAGAAAATAGCTCCTCTGATTTTGATGAATTAGAATCATTGCTAGAACTATCATCAGATTTCTTAACAACCCACTTGTGGTTGTCAAGATTCACCCTTCTTTTGTAAAAATGTTTCGAACACTCACCAACCTCAAACTTTGAATTTTTGAAAACTTTAAATGGTTTGGTTGGTGGTTCATTCTCAACCACTTTTTCTTTGAGTTTTTCAGAGACTCCCTGTTTTGTTTGGATTGCTTTTGAACAATTTCTGGCAATGTGACCAACTGTTTTGCATTTAAAACAGATTCTAGTCTCCTTCTTCTGATGTTGCTCATCATTCTTCATTTCTTCTTGCTTCTTCGCAAGGAATTCTTTGTTAGATTGCTTCCAGAATGATTTATTTTCCTCTTCTTCCGAACTTGACCCTGAAACAAAAACAGTTTTTGGTTTATAAGTTTTCTCATTTTTATGATTTTCCGGTGGAATAAAACCAAGACCTTTCTTTTTGAAATTACCGTTATGGTTTGGTTTCTTTCGATAACCTGAACCAGAATTGTAACCCTTTTTCTTGTTTAAATGTTGTTGAACTCTTGAGGTGTAAGATCTTTGTTTTTTAGAAAGATTTAAATCTTTTATTTCAGAAATATTAATTTCTGTTAATTTGAAAACCTTTTTGATCATTTCAGTTTTAACACCTCTTATTGGAAATTCCTCATCAGAAAATAATTTGTCTGAATCATTCAAAATATATGCAACTTTGAATGTTTCACCATTCAAATTATTCTTTGATAAAAGAAATTCTTTATTGTAAACCCGTTTGTCCTTTTTTACTTTCAGACTTGGAGTATCAGGCTTTGGCTCTGACGTTAACTCCTCGGTTTCATCTTTATCTAACACATGATCCACTACTTTCTTCATTAATTGAGATTGTTGATCAGTGTCAGATGCAGTGAACGTGACATCTATATTGTCTGGCAATCCATGAGAAGTTGGTTCAGACTCCCACTTCAAATTTGTTGCCTTATTGACTCTTTCAGAATTTGGATTTCTTGGAGAATAATTTTCTTCAAGTGGGGGTGGACACCTGGTATAATCAACACTTTGTTTCTTACCAGTCTTTTTCTTTTCAGGTGTCTCTTCAACAAATGCCTCCATGCCTTCAACTGTTGGGTAAATCCTGTTAATGACATAAGAAGCATGTGAATAACTTTTCAATAAACGATCTACCCTCTCAGTTTCAATTCTCTGAGATTCAAGCTTCTGTTCTAGTTCAGCACATTTTTCAATGTACTGGTTCAGAACTTTTTGTTTTGTCATGAAAGCTCCTCTCAGTGTTTTCATAGCAACGGTTTGTTCTTCACTTGACTTAGTGTACCGATTCATTGATTTATTTAACACATCATAGGACTCTTGCAGTCTATTCATGTTATGAATCAGTTTGTTGTTGTGCCTTTTCACTGTGTCGCAGTTTTCACATTTTGTAGGCATCTTTTCAATAAAATCTTCTTTTTCAACCTTCACAGCTGGAATTTCTTCAAACTGCTTTTTCAACTCAGGTTTGATTTGTTCCTCAGCCATTGCAACTTTCTCTTTTTCCACGGCTATCGTTTCTTTCATTTGACCTGCAAAACACAAGTTATTATTATTATTATCTAAAAACTTTCTTTGATAATGTTCCAGTTTTTGAATTTCTTCTTCATCGTCACTCTCTTCATCAGATGAGTGATCAAAAACTGGTGCTTTTTCAACAACTTCTACTTTTGAAACTGGTTCTTCTTTCTTTGTCGGAATGTACTGCTGAGATTGATAATAAACATACGCTTCTGCTTCCTCTTCAGTAGTTGAATCCTCATAGATTTCAGCGACAAAAGTGTTATAATATGGATCATCTTTAGGAATATATTTATCCCAAGAAAAACCTTCTGGAAGCTTCTCATCATCTTGATGAACTAGTAGAGCTCTCTTTTGTTTTTCTTCAATCTTTCCTGCATGTGAGGTTTCTGGCAGCTGTTGTTGATGTGGCTGATGATAAATCGCTTTTCGGTGATAATCATTGTTTCCGAAAGGGTTTTGAACTCCACTTGCTTCGCGGTTTGTGCATTCCCTTTTGAAGTGCCCTTTTTCCCTGCAACGAAAACAAGTGACTTTAGATTTATCAAAACCTAAAGGTGAAGTTCCAGCATCACAAAAATCATCTCTTCCCGTAATCTGTTTAAACTTTTCTGCTCTCCTTAACACACTAGCTAAACACCATTTGATATCCATAAGTTCCATCTCCTCAGAATCAATCTGATCGTAATCCTCTTTTGTCAGCATTGGATTCCCGATTCTTCCTGCAACCAGACTCTCATAACTTTCTAAAACAGTCACCAACAAAGACATGTGACCTTTAGCAACTTCTGCATAGAAATTTTGACCATTCTGAAGATGTAATGCAATGTTACAATTTAGCACTTGACTTTTACCGTCAGAAGAGATTGCTGAAAAATTCGGATCAAATGATGGATATGAAGAATATCCACTCTTGTTTGAAACTTGAGATGATCCTTCAGAAGATCTGTTTGTAGCAAATGCAGTTTCAATCTTTGGTGATCCATTGTTTTTGTCAAATAGACCTCCTTTGAAGTACAATCCAATATCCTGCTCACCGTTTTGACTTTTCATTTTTTCCATCTTTTTCTGCTCCATCTCTTGAGCTTCAATTTTTTCGATAAACTTTCCTAGCGAAAGTTCCGAAAACTCACCATTGTTCTTCAATATCATAAGATACGTGCCCCACACATCTTGTGGCAATGCATCAGCAAGTTTTTCAACCCATTCTTCTCTATCCTTCTTGATATTCAATCGTTTCATGCTCACCACCAAATTGCAATATCGTTCAATAATCATTTTGGTGCTTTCGGTTTTTAATCCTCTAAACAAATCAAATTCCTTTTTAAGCAACGATTTCTTGTTCTTGATCATATCATGACTTCCAACAAACTTTGACTTCAATGCTTTCCACATCGAATGCGCAGTTCCGTTGTTTGAAGCAAGATCAAGATGTCTTCTTTGATTGCTTGTCGCAAAATACTCAACATCATTTTTTCACTCTTGTATTTTCTTTTCTCTTCATCTTTCAAATCTTTAATACTCCCAAACTCACCATACTCATCAATTGGTCTAACATATCTTTCCTCAATACATTCCCAAGCATCAAGGTGATTAGCTTGTACCCAGTTTTCAAACCGTTCCTCCCAACCACTAAATTCCTCAATATTCATAACCTTAGGAGGCTTTTGCATGGTTCCCGTTTCATTTCCTAACATTGCATTCTGAGTCATAGTGATCGGAGTAGCAAATGCGTTATAGAACTCGTTTTCCATGTTTCGGTTTCAAAAATTCACAAATTCAACTTTTCAAACGAAATGGCACAATTCACACGAATTGGATTTGGTGCGAAATGGACCTCTTCAAACGAAATGAGCTTCTTCAAACGAAATGGTTTGATGCGAAATGAATGATTTCGTACGAAATGGATGATTTCGTACGAAATGATAAACTCTCAAACGGAATGGGTGATTTCGTGCGAAATGGAGATGTTTTCACACGAAATGAGCTATTTCATGCGAAATGGAACTAATGCTTGCCAATCCGTGCGAAATGAACTGCTGATGTCATACTATCGGACTGTTTTTGCCAAAATTGATCAGGTTATAGGTTGATTTTAGATCTAATACTTTCAATGATTGTTTAAAACAGTGTTACGCGTGTTATGTGTAAAATTCAATCCATTTTAACCGTAAAATCTTGTTAATTTTGAAAAAGAAGGTGTAGAAGTCAGAAATTTGATGAAATCAAGTTGAATTCGGTAAGAACTCTTCCTCCTGAGCTCTGATACCACTTGTAGGATCGTTGTGACGACCAAAACGAGTCGTTCAGAAGAGTTCTATTCAATACGAGTGGCGGAAACAAACGTATTGATGTTGATACAGCTTGATATACACTTAAACTGTCTTGTTTATTGATTTAACAGCTTTACAGATCGAATGACACGTCGGCAGCACTTCAGCACCGGAATCAGAAAAACTTCCAAATGATTTGAACAAGGCACTATATATAGACAAGCCATTCCACACGAAACGACTCAAGCAAAATGACCAGATCTATTTCGTACGAAATGGCTACACCATTTCGTGCGAAATGATCCTTTCCATTTCGTGCGAAATGGGCTTTCTAACATGTTTCTCGTGCCCTGATCAATCTAACCTATTACAAGACTCGATACAAGACGAAGTCGACAGACATATGCACCAACAAAACTAAGTGTGTCGTAAGCTACGACAGCCCGCCGTAGCTTATGGAGGGCTATATGGCAGAATTGTTGTTTGTTGTTTTTGACATTTCGGGATCATTTGAATACGTTTAAACTCCATAATACTAACATAATTGATGGTTTATGGAATGTAGGTAATAATTTGAAGATTTGGATGGGGACAAAACATAGTGAAGAACCGAACACAGTTAAAGAATCAAACTTCCGCATTTCGTTTAGTTGTTTTCGAAACTAAATGACAACGACACGTTGAGATTTTCTAATAATTATGGATTTTTTACGAAGCTCGAAAGTTAATGCAACCTGTATTTGTATTAACATTGATATAAATACAAATTTCTTTATTTAATTTATGTTTATTAAGAATGGGTCTTACAATGACATTTCTGAGGCCCATGATCGAGCTTCCAATGGTGATTTACGAAAACGAGCATAACTTTGGCTACGGGTCTCCGTTTTAGGCGTTCGACAGTCAAATTGAAGCTTGAAACGAATAGCACATTGTGGCAAGGGCCCAAAAGGTCCTTATCCAAGTTTCTCCCCAAAAAACGCATTTTAATGGGAGTTATGGACACTTTTATGTTTTTTTCGGTGTTTATGCATTTTGTTTTTAGACTTGTGTTGGCCCATGGCCTTTTTGTGGCCCATTTCAAATTCATGTCTTTATTTATATTTTTCTCATGTAATTTTAATGGTCATAAATCAATTTTGAGATTAATCACTTTTCACTTCAAATTCTCTGCCGTTTCGGTTGAATTTTGGGGGTTTAGGGAAGATCATCACGGGTATTCGTAGAATTAACATGATTTGTTCTTCATTATCGTATCATTCGCTACATCACATTCACACCCTGTCTGCCTCTTTCTCTTCTTTATCAGTTTCTTCAGACCCTTCTTTAGTGGAGGGTCATTTTCATCATCATCTGCACTTTCAAAATCCTCCAGGTCTATTTTCAGTGGCATCTTCTTCGTTTTGGTCTTCATCATCTCGGTCTGCATCTTCATGATCTTCTGGTTCTACAAATGATCTAAGTGCCTCCATATCTACTTCATATTCTTGAATCTCATTGTATCAATCAACATTATAATCTAATTCATCACTATCATTATTACTCTTATGCCTATCTTGCATATGCTTATTACCTTTATGCACCACTTTCTCATCATCCTCGTCAGACTCAGCTACCTCATGTTCCATTTTGTAATCCGGATCTTTAGAATCCCCTGTATCATCAGTAAAATCATTTGGAACTGCTCAGATTCTTGCTAATTATCACCTAAGTCATTGCCATCTAACTCATTTCAATCTAAGTCATTAGCTCCCAACTGATTACCTCCTATTCAACACCACCTACTTCATTACCTCCCAGTTCATTAACATGTTGCACTTGAACATCATTAACACCCAAGTCACTGACACTAAGTCATCACCTCCTAATTCATTAACAACTTCATTTACAACATTTCCTACTTGATTAACACCTGTTGCATCCACATTTTGATTACCTTAGTCATCACCATTATTGCCATTTTGGGCACCATCATCAATCCACTGCAATGCAAGTCGTCTAATACTAGAACAAGCTCTAGGACAAACGTTACCTATAGATGGGCAAACTTCATCAATCTACTGAACTACAACATTTGAACTAGCTTTAGGTGACACAAAATATGAGTCAATTTTTGTTACCAGTGCTCAAAATAGACCTCTACCAGCTTAATCCTACCAACATATTGACACATATCTATGACTATGGGTGTTCAAAACTATCCATATCCGAAAATCCAATCCGAAATATCCGATATCCGAATCCAAAATATCCGAAAAATCGGATATCCAAAATTTCGGATATCCGAATTTTTCGGATTCGGATAGTGATTTTCAAAATTTTAGGATATTTCCGATATCCGAAATATCTGAAAATTTAATTTTCATTTTTTTCGAATATCCGAATATCCGAAGTATCCGAAAAATATCCGAAAACTTATATTCGGATATCCGAAACTATCCAAAATATCCGTTTCAGAATATGAAAAATAAAAAATAAATAAAAAGTTGGATTTTCGGATATCCGATTCACTATCCGAATCCGTATCCGAAATTTCGGATACGGATTGGGATAGTGAAATTAGATATCCGAAAATTTCGGATATCCGAATTTTCGGATATCCGGTTTTGAACACCCCTAACAATACTTCTGTTAAATTCATTTAGAATTTTCTCTGCACTATAAGCAAACAATTTAGTAATATCTTTTGGAGTTTTTGAGTTTTCTCCTTCATAAGCACTTCTTTCCAAAGTGGTCTCCAGCCACTTGTAGTTTTCTTCGACCTGGTTGCCCTTCGAATATTCACATACATCGCTTCCCTATTTAGGGTTTCCTCCACTAGATGAGTGTACAAAAGACCCTCACCAACACTTTTTAACAAGTTGTCGACTCTATCTTGACGAATATCCGTGATAACAACTACGATGCATGTTAAGCTAACTATTGGTAAGCTCCAACTGTTAACATGTTCAACAAAAAGTGGAGATTGAAACTGATCGTTATCAAATGTCACTACGCCGTTCAATGCAGCAGATCTCCAACAAATTCTTCAAGAAGCTTTAGAAGATTGTTATGTTGTTTCTTCTCAGCTTTTTGAATCAACCGATTCATAGATTCTGAAATTGGTTTCATTTTTCTTTTAGCAAGCTGTGTATTATCTTCGAGTAACAGGACATATTTGTTGAGGTCTTCATTTGTTTCGACACTGCTTGAGGCGGTGGATGTATTAAACAACATCCTCTTCACTGAGTTGAAACAACGTGAAAAATATACGAAAGGGATTGCAACCACAATGGGAAGAAGCCCTATTATTTTGCATGATACTACCACTACATTCAGAAATCCAATGCAAAACGATATAATAATGTTTTTCGAGTTATGTAGAAGAGCTCTAGATCTACGCCCACTTGACAAAAAACTTATACGACTTTCTTTCCACTCAAACAACTTTTGAGTCCAATACTTGTCTACTTTAAACACCAAAAAGTAGTTCCTATTCTACTTAGCAAATGATTTAATGGTCAAGACAGTAAAACATCTTAATATTGGGGCAATTAATCCCACTACAAATCCAATGGACTGTGTAACTAAAATGGCATTCATTGACCACTTATACACAGATTTGCCAGATGCAGAGGATAATGGATTACTAACCATCACGAATTGAGGGTTACCAGTAGGGGTGTTCAAAACTATCCGTATCCGAAAATCCGATCGGAAATATCCGATATTCGAATCCGAAATATCCGAAAAATCAGATATCCGAAATTCGGATATCTGAATTTTTCGGATTCGGATAGTGATTTTCGAAATTTTCATTTTTTTCGGATATCCAAAAATATCCGAAGTATCTGAAAATATCAGAAAACTTATATTCGGATATCCAAAACTATCCAAAATATCCGTTTCGGAATATGAAAAAATTAATAAAAAATAAAAATTAAATAAAAAGTTGGATTTTCGGATATCCGATTCATTATCCGAATCCGTATCCGAAATTTCGGATACGGATTCGAATAGTGAAATATGGTATCCGAAAAATTCGGATATCCGGTTTTGAACACCCCTATCTATGACATCCTGATCAATCCCTAGAGCTCTAATACTATCATCCAAATTTTTACCAGGAATCTTAAAATGATAATACACAACTTCATCTTCTGAATAATGCAACATCTTAAACATGGAGTTAAACTCCATAAAGCGTCTATGTAGTCATTGTAGTTCATTTTATCTTTTACGTACATTGTAACAGATTTATCAATGAACTCCCCGCCATGGAACACTTGAATGCTAAACATTGTAGGCTCACCAAGTGAAATCAACAAAAACACAGGTGGAACTAAGGTTAGTGTTAAAATATATAAATAATTATATCCTTTCCAATTCAATTCTCTCATATTTGTTTTCTTTTTTTATATGTTTGGTTTGAGGTGTGTTTGGGCCTTTTATAAAGAATGGGTTGCTGCCAAAGGTTGGGCCTCTTGTTTCCTTGGGTTGCTGCTGATTGAAGTCTTGGGTTCATTTTAGGGTTGTCTATGCTTTTTAACCCAGCTGCTCCTCAGCTGGTCTTTATCATTCACAATTGCAGCCTCTCTTCTCTCTCGCTCTCTAGAACGTTGTCTCAAAGCCTTTGGCTTCTTGCTGCTGTTCGAGTGCATCTTGTGTTGCTGCTACTTATCTTTTGAGCAGAACCATCAGTTGATGATCTGCTCCGTTTTGCCGATTGTAAACGGTGACGTTACCGTGTTTGATTCCTATTTTGCTTAAAGCATTGTACCTCTTGTTCAGTTTATAAAAGATATCGTGTTTTTCACATGGAATCAGAGCCATAATAGGCTCTGTGGTGTTTGTTTCCTTTCGCTGCTGCTTCGTATTGAAGAACAGATTCGTTTGGATCTAGGGTTGCTATTGAAGATCTACGGAATCTTGGTGGTACAAGTGAATCCGCCGATTTCTAATCATCTGCTTGAAGTTATCCCTGATTGTGAAGGCTGAAACCCTAAATCTAGGGTTTGAGTGGATTTGTGGTTGGGGGTTCTTCCATTTTTAGTTGATCGCTGCTTGGGGCTCGTGACTGGCGGTAGATTGAACCCTACCAAGGGTTTTTTCTTGCCTATTGAAGGGGTTCTTGTTGGTCTCTATTACAGTGCAAACCAACAGAACCTTCACTGGTTTTCTTTGCTTATAATCAGACTTGTAACCCTAAGTGAAGGTTACAAGTGTGATTACCGGAGTTATACGCACCCACTGTGAGATTGTTCTATCTCTGTTCTTTATTTCTGATTTTTTTACTTCCTGCATCACTAAGTCAGTGTGTCTAGGCATTTTGATGCCAGGTTTAGCCAGACCGGTTTGATTTTGGGATACTGAGAGGGTCCGCTCTGTTGCATTTGTTTGGTTTGTGTGTCAAGGCTCCCTGAATATCGTCTGCGGAGGCACCTTGAGTGACGAACCTCTGATTGGGCCTATGTTCAGGCTTCGCTGTCCTCTGTGTTTCTTGTTTATTTCTGTTTCTGCCCTTATCTGTTTCCTGCTGTTTGTGTTTACCTGTTATTAGTAACTGCTTTCTGTTCTTGTTTAGTCTGTGTTATCAAATATGTCTGGTGATGATTCTGTTATTACTACCGATGCTATGACATCCCCTAGTGCTACCCTGGTTAATAAAATAGATGCTGGTGATCCATTGTTCCTACACCCTAGTGACTCTGCCAATCTGTCTATAGTTAGTGTAAAACTCAAAGGGTCAGAAAACTATAGGATCTGGTCCAATGCCATGTATCTTGCCTTACAGGTGAAAAATAAGATAGGGTTTGTTGATGGTACTTGTCCTAGGTCTAAAACTGATGAGGTCTTGGGTAGACAATGGGATAGATGCAACTTTGTTGTTCTTACATGGATTCTTAACTCTGTGTCTGAGGAATTATATCTTGGTCTGGTTTACTCTAAAATTGATTCGGATGTATGGAAAGATTTAAAAGAAACTTATGATAAGATAGATGGCTCTGTTGTGTTTAATTTATATCAAAAAATCAACTCTTTTAGTCAAAATGATTTGCATGTCTTAGAATATTATCATAAGTTGAATTGTATGTGGAAGCAATTAGATCAATTACTTGCCTTACCTGCTTGTTCTTGTGATACATCTAAACAGTTTAATGACTTTAATCATCTTATAAAGCTGATGCAATTCTTGATGGGTCTCGATAGTTCATACCAGTCTGTGAGAACAAATTTATTAACTTGAGAAACTCTTCCTTCTGTGAAGGATGCCTTTGCAGTCATCTCTAGAGAATAGTCTCATTTACACTCAATTTTTTTTCTGATAAAACCCTCAATAGTGTTGTTGGCTTTGCTGCTAGGACTGATCAAACTGTTGATTTAAAGAAAAAAGGTGTAAAAACTCTTAATCCTAATCTCAAATGTTCTCATTGTAATAAAACTGGTCATACCTTTGAGAAGTGTTTTGAACTTGTTGGCTATCCTCCTTGGACGAAATCAAAAACTGGTGGGAACAAGGGTAACAGGGTTAGTAATAATGCTACTACTGGTACTACTGATACCTCTTCTGTTGTGAGTCCATTAACAAATGATCAGGTAGCTCAGTTGCTTAGTCTCTTAAATGATAAACCTAAGGGTGCCCTCAGGGTAGTAACTTTGCTGGTATGTGTGCTAATTCTATATGTCTAAATAGTTTTGTCAATATTTCATCCAAACCTACTTGTGAATTGAAACCTTTCTATTGTTTTTCAAACTTTATTGACAATGGAAAAAAAGTAGGATGGATAATTGACTTTGGTGCTAACCAGCATATGGTAATGACTGATGATTGTCTTATTAATCAAAAGGATGTCACTGAATTCAACATCAAAGTTAAACACCCTAATGGCACTAGTGCCTTGGTAATTAAAATTGGTGATATTAAATTAAGTGATAAAGTCATTCTTTATGATGTGTTTGTTGTACCTAATTACTGTGTCAACTTAATCTCTGTTCATAAAGTTGCTAGAGATTGTAAGCTGACTGTTTCTTTTGATGAACATAATTGCTATATTCAGGATTCTCATCTAAAGAAAGTCTTGGTGACCGGTAATCAGTTTGATGGTCTATACTTATGTGGTAGTCCTTCTGTTTCAAATAAGGTGTGTAATGCTAGTTGTGATGTTAATCTTTGGCATGCTAGGTTAGGACATCCTGCTCAACCTGTTCTGCATGTTTTAAAGAATAAATTAAATATTAAAACTAGCTCTAAGTTAGAATCTTGTGAAACTTGTCATAGGGCTAAACAACATAGGGAACCGTTTCCCTTAAGTGACCATAAATCTAAATTATTAGGTGACCTAGTTCACCTTGATGTTTGGGGTCCCTATAGGGTTCCAAGTATGGATGGTTTTAGATACTTCCTTACTATTGTGGATAACTTTACTAGAGCTGTGTGGGTATATCTCATGAAGTCAAATGATGAAGTTTTTTACTATATTAAAGGCTTTGATAATATGCTCAAAACTCAGTTTAGTAAAACAGTTAAAATATTCAGGAGTGACAATGGTACTGAATTCATAAATAAACAAATGAATAATTTTTGCTATGAAAATGGTATCTTACATCAAACTTCATGCGTTCATACCCCACAACAAAATGGGATTGTTGAAAGAAAACATAGACATCTGTTAAACGTTGCTAGAACTTTACTTTTTGAAGGGGGTTTCCCTCTTAAATTCTGGTCTGAATGTGTTCTAACTGCGGATTATCTAATTAACAGGAGACCTTCGTCTGTTTTAAATGGGAAGTCTCTGTATGACCTAGTGTGTGGTTTTGCCCCTGTATTAAGTCAACTTAGGGTGATAGGGTGTTTTTGTTTCAGCGCGGTGTTAAATAATTCTGATAAATTTGACATACATGTTGAAAAATGTGTCATGATTGGATATTCAAATGAAAAAAAGAGGGTATAAACTTTGGATTCTTGATCAAAAATTGATGTTTTATTCTGGGGATGTCAAGTTTTATGAAACCGTTTTTCTTTTTAAAGAAAAGAAAATGTCTTTTGATCTTGATAAAAAGTCCCTTTATGGCTTAAAACAAGCTCCTAGGATGTGGAACGAAAAACTCATTTCTGTTCTTCTTAATCTTGGTTTTGAACAAAGTAAGTGTGATCATTCCATGTTTATTATGACAAAAGACTCTAGTTTTATTATTCTTCTTGTCTACATGGATGATATTATTACTGGTAGTTGTCCAAAACAAGTTAATGAAATCAAACTTTTACTTAAGTCAAAATTTTCAATAAAAGACTTGGGAAATTTACAATATATTTTGGGTCTTGAAGTTGTTAAAAATACTGCTGGCTTATGCTTAACTCAAAGAAAATATTGTTTGGACTTACTTACTGAATTTGGTATGACTGGTTGTAAACCAGTTAGTTGCCCCATTGAACCCAATCATGTTTTGACCCATTTCTATGGAAAAGATAATCAACCTTTAACCAACATAACTCTTTATCAAAAACTTGTTGGAAAATTAATTTATCTTTCCCGCACTAGACCAGATATTGCATACTCTGTGCATTCGCCTACTCACGCTCACTTTAAAATTGCGTTAAGGCTGCTAAAATACTTAAAGGGTGCTCCTGGCAAAGGGATTCTATTTACAAGGGGGGGGGGGACTCTTTGGGTATGAAGGCCTTCTCTTACTAAGATTAGGCTAAATGTTTAGGGTCTCGAAAGTCTATTACCGGGTTCTGTGTTTTTTTAGGTAATAATCTTGTTTCATGGAAAAGTAAAAAACAGTCCACCGTTTCAAGATCTTCTACTGAAGCAGAATATCGGTCGATGTGTCCTGTGACATGTGAGGTTATGTGGATTTCCAACTTATTAAAAGAATTAAAGGTTGACCTTAATCTGCCTATTCAGTTATTTTGTTATAACACGCCTGCTATCTCTATAGCAGCCAATCCCGTATTTCATGAACGCACAAAACACTTTGAAATAGATCTTTATTTCTTAAGGGGAAAAATCTCTAAAGGCGTTATTCAAACTATGGGTATCAAATCGGAGGATCAAGCCGCCAACATTCTCACAAAAGGACTGTCTACAGGTCCGCATGAAAAGGTTTGTTCTCTCCTTAGCATGTTTGATTGTTTCAAGTATTGAATTGAGGGGGGTGTTAAAATATATAAATAATTATATCCTTTCCAATTCAATTCTCTCATATTTGTTTCCTTTTTTTGTGTGTTTGGTTTGAGGTGCGTTTGGGCCTTTTATAAAGAATGGGTTGCTGCTAAAGGTTGGGCCTCTTGTTTCCTTGGGCTGCTGTTGATTGAAGTCTTGGGCTCATTTTAGGGTTGTCTCGGCTTTTTAACCCAGCCACTCCTCAGCTGGTCTTCATCATTCATAATTGCAGCCTCTATTCTCTCTCGCTCTCTAGAACATTGTCTCAAAGCCTTTGGCTTCTTGCTGCTGTTCGAGTGCATCTTGTGTTGCTGCTACTTATCTTTTGAGCAGAACCATCAGTTGGTGATCTGCTCTCTTTTGCCGATTGTAAACGGTGACTTTACCGTGTTTGATTCCTGTTTTGCTTAAAGCATTGTACCTCTTGTTCAGTTTATAAAAGATATCATGTTTTTCGCAGTTAGAAATTTAATGAATTAGGTTACAATTTTCATGTTATTTGATGAATTCTAGGTTATCAGTTGCTTACCACACTCCTCGTAAGGATCAAAATGCATAGTGACACCATGAATACACCAAGTTATGATGTCGATCGTGATTGAAATCGTTTGAATGCAGCCTTGTTCATTTGAAGAAGACGATAAGAATCTAGGTTTTTTTTATTGTTAGAGGGTGTTAAGTGTGTGTAAATTGGGGGGGGGGGGTTGCAATTGAATGAGACAATTTAGAGAATAATATGTAGACGCCTCCTCTACATTTTAGCAGCTACCTTCAAGCACCTTGACACGTGTTGCAGTTTAGTTGGTTCTTCAGTTTAAAAGTGTAAAGTCGCTTAGACGTTACACTTGCATTTTTTTCCTTGTAGCGTCTAACTCTAGACGTTACAAGGGTTCATTTTCGTTTTTTTTTTCACATTGTCAATGTCTGAAATGGTGATTTTCCCCAAATAATAACTAGCTACCGGAGATTGCCGGAGTTCGCCGGAAACACTGGTTGACAAGAAAATACTTGTTTTTCACTCATCTCAAACGTTTAAAGGGGGTTTGGTCTTTGTACAAATAAATGTAGTTAATTAGAACCTGGTAATCATATTAAGTTGTTGGACTTATAAAGTTTAAATATTTATGGAATTATGTTTTATGGGAAGGGCTAAGTGGAAAACCCCATCTTTTTGAGAAAACTCTGAAAACCCAATATCAACCATTGATTATGTTTCATCTAAGTAGATCAATGGTTCTCCTATTTTTAGGTAAATATTAGTTTTTAAATAATTCTTATATTAGTTTCTAGTACAACTAAAGGGCAATTTGGATAGTGAAAAAGGTGTTTTTTGTGCTTTTGAACATTGAAAGTGACTTTCCAGAACCATCAAATCATCATATCACTTTCTCTTTCTCTTACCTCTTCCTCTTTCCCATTTCTTCACCCCAATCTTGAAGACAAAGAATGAACACTCTTCAAAATCAGGAGAAATAAACAACAACCACCACCAGCAACCACCTCCTCCGGCGAAACTCACCGGGCTTCTTCTCCGGCCCTCTCTCTCCTCAATTTTCAACTCATCTAACAACCATAGCCACGCCAATCTCTCTCCTCTCCGTCTAATTCTACAAAAAGCTTCAACCTTTAGAAGCAAATGAAGGGTCTGAATGTCTCTATAATTTGTTGTTTTAGAGAGAGAACGATGGCACGATGAAAGTTTTTAGAGAGAGTTGATGTTTTAGATAGAGAAACAATAATCTTTATTTTTTAGAGAGAGAGAGAGTTGAATGTTCAAGTGTGTGTGAGAGAAGAAGGTTTGAAGACCTTCTTCGTGTTCATCGGACGGTTCTAGATCCGGTAAGTGTTCTTGAAATATCATTTCACAATTGATTTTTGGTTGAAATGGTTGTTAATATGTTTTTGTGGGCTGAAAGTGTTCTAGTAATGGTTAATGTTCATGTATTTTAAATAAATCCAAAACTTTAGGATGAGATTTTGAACGGGTTTTTTTGTTGGTTTGGTTGCTTGTTTGGGGCTTTTGATCTTAACAATAATTGTTTTTTTGTTGGTTTGGTTGCTGGTTTGGGCTTTTGATCTGAACAATAAGTGTTTTTTTGTTGGGTTGCTTGATTTACAGAGACAGACCCAAAACATGTGTTAAGCACCTGTTAGAATGATATATAACGTGTGTTGATTTACAGAAACAGATCCATAAAAGATATTCAATTGACAAGCTGGATGGATGTAAGCGACGTTAATGCGGGGACATTGAATAAGTCACATCCTTTGGGAAATAACTCTTCGTTCATTTATAATATGTGTTAGTGGTTCATGCTGTAACAGAACACCATGATGTAACCTGACATGTGTTCATGTATAACATGTGTTAAGCCCCTGTTAGAATGATATTTTTGTTAATTAAAAAAAAAACAAGTAATATCTATTTTATTTTTGTTGATGTTTAAAATATCCAATAATGTGGATACTGAGCGTAAAACTTGTACAAGTAATAAATGTACAAGTTAGTATGTAACGTGTAATATGAAACGAGCCATTTATGGTAACACATGTACCGGTAATTTTGGAATATATAATATGAAACGGGTCATTTGTTTTGCACATTTTGGAATGTATAACATGTGTTAAGCCTCTGTTATAATCTTTTTGTAACCTGACATGTATTCATGTATAAGCTAGTGGTTTACAAAACACCACGATGTGTATATACTGATCTAACATGTGTTACAATTTGTTTGTTCGGAACATGTAATTGCTTAACATGTGACAAGGGTGAAAACACTCGACGGGGGTGATGAGTTTAATGGTGAGCTTAGTTAATATCGTAATCTTGTTGTAACCCCACTTGTATATATATGATAACATGTAAGCATCCATAATAACCCGACTTGTATTCATGTATATGAAAGTGGTTTGCAAAACACCATGATGTGCATATACTAATCGTAACACGTGTACAAGTTAATATGGAACATACAAGTTAATATTGTAACACCGTATACCTGGGATAACATGTGTTAAGCCTCTGTTATAATCTTGGTTTAACCCAACATGGTGTCATGCATAAGCTAGTGGTTTCCAAAACACCATGGTTTGTATATACATACTGTAACATGTGTTACGCGCCTGACATGTATAACGTGTGTTAAGCCTCTATTATAACGTGTGTTAAGACTTCCAGAATGGACGCATAAACTCCAATAGTAACTTAATAACAACATAGTATACCTGATATAACGTGTGTTAAGCCTCTTTTATAACGTGTGTTAAGACTTCCAGAATGTGTTAAGTCCATACCGTTTTAACATCATGTACTAGACAAAACAATAAGAGTCTCACATTACATATTACTAGTAAACGAAAATACATAGCACTAAGAAAAATGGTGGGCCGTTTACTATACCCATAACCATATAACTGATATAACGTGTGTCAAGCCTCTATTATAACGTGTGTTAAGACTTTCAGAATGGATGCATAAACTCCAATAGTAACTTAATAACAACAGAGTATACCTGCTATAACGTGTGTTAAGCCTCTATTATAACGTGTGTTAAGACTTCAGAATGGATGCATAAACTCCAATAGTAACTTAGTAACAGCAGAAGTACAAACACGGGCGACTCCAACACAAAATGTTTTTAAGTCCATACCGTTTTAACATCATGTACTAGACAAAACAATAAGAGTCTCACATTACATATTACTAGTAAACGAAAATACATAGCACTAAGAAAATGGTGGAGCTTCCTTTGACAGTCTGCCTTAGCTTTTCAGCGGCTACCTTTGCTGCCTTAGCTTTTCAGCGGCTACCCTTGCTTTATTGTTTGGGTCGGTCTTGAAACGGTTTGTAAACATGTGGGTGTGCGTATGCCAGGGAAGTTATAAAAATGTGTTTTCATGTCACACGTAACACGTGTTACGTTATACATGGGTTTCATGTCACATGTAACACATGCATGTCCGAGAAGTTCAAACTATAACACGTGTTAGTTGTGTTGTGCTGTAACATAAACATGGTCATGATCCTTGAGCATCTGATCCACGTTTGACGAAACCAACGGTCCCGAGAATTGGATCTTATTTCCCTTGTATCCATCACCATCCTAATAACAAAAAGATAAGATAACCGTTAAGTCGTTAACCAGACATAAATATTAACACATTCATAGCCAGAAAATCTTTTTTCTCAAATAACATCACAAAAACAGTTACTATTCAGATCAAAAGCCCCAAACAAAGCAACCAAACTAACAAAAAACAGTTACTATTCAGATTAAAAGCCCAAACAAGCAACCAAACCAAGCACAACTTTTTAACACAAAAATAAAAACCTGCAAATTACATAAACATTTACCCCTTTTAAGAACCATTTTAACAAAAAAAAAATCATGTTTCATCTCTAAAACAGCCATTACACAAAAACCTATTAACAACCATTTTAACAAAAACATCAAGTGTGAAATGATTTTTTAAAATAAAATACTCAAGAGATTGTTGTTTCTCTCTTTAAAACAGCAACTTTCTCTCTCTAAAACACTTACCGGATCTAGAACCATGCGATGAACACGATGAAGATCTTCAAACTTGCTTCTCTCTGTGTGTTCTTGGTGTTCTTGATAAACATGATGAAGATTGTTGTTTCTCACTCTAGAAATCAGCTTTCAACAAGCATGAGCACAACCGAGATGAAGATGACGACGTGAGATAAGCATGAACACACTCGAAAATCAGCTTCGAAATAAGCATGAACACACCCGAGATGAACAAGATGAAAATTGTTGTTTCTCTCTCCAAAACATTAGCTTTCTCTCTCTATAACACCAAGAACAAGCTTCATCATGTTTGGGATCAGACGATCTGGTGACATTAACTCATGCGTTGTTGGTGGAGTCTCCATGGACATTAATGGTGGAAGGAATATATGTTCCAGAGATGAAGTTCATGGACTCTACTCAAATGTCTTTATTAGAGCATTCACATCCATTCCATCATTTTTCACCCTAAATTACACTAAAAAACACTGCAACTTCTCTCTCCTTTTCAATTAAATAATATTCTTTTATACCTTTATCATTACATTTTCTCTCTCCTCCACTCACAACCACTTTCAAAATATATTAAAAAATTATAGGGGGTGAACAGTGTCCCCTCAAATATACAGATGAACAGTAACATTTTCTCTCTCCTCCACTCACAACCACTTTTTATACTTTTTATATTATAAAAACTCCACTCACAGATTTTAGTGGGTTGGATGTGAATGCTCTTATAAGGTAAAAGATAAAGATGGAGGTTTTGAAAGTACACTGGGAAGTGAGTTGTATAATTATGGTTGTCAAATCAAAGGTAGCAAGTAATCTTATTTGGAACGGGGTTAGCACGTGGTGTAAAATTCCTGATATATTCGCTTTTTCGATCAACGACCTTTTGTGCATTCATGACAATCTTAGGGTCTCGGAAAGGAAGAAGGTTGCGGTGAAAGGTATTATCATGCTAGCCTGCTGGAGCATTTGGAGGGCAAGGAACAACTATAAATTTTCTAATTCCCCTGTTAAGATAGATAGTATTATGAGCGAAGTTAAGGCGTTGGGCTTTTTATGGTTTAATAGTAGGTCGAGTTTCAAAGGGATAGAGTGGAGGGATTGGTGTTCTTTTGTTAATATGTAGGTTGTTTTGTTGTTGTTTGTTGTCAGCCCGTCTTGGGTTGGCAGTTTGGTGAATGAAGTATAGGTTTCAAAAAAAAAAAAAAAGTTAGAAGTAAAAATACAATTATGCCATTCTCTACAAATGTAAGATGATTTTTTCTATGCACAAGTGGATAAATGTGGACTATGCATTGGATTTGCAAGGTTTTTCTAAATTCATGGGTTTTCCATATAACATTATCCTATGTTTTATTATCTAACTTTGTAAAGATGATACGTTAGTTTTTTTTTTTTTCTCTGTAGAAGAGTTGAACCTCAAAATCAAACCTATGAGTTAATAGCTAGACACTTGCTGGAAAATCTAATATTCTGTTAAAGCATTATCATAATGCTTGGGACCTTGCTCTAGTGCTTAGTTACTCGTACATGTTACTAGGAGCTTAATCGTATATATAATTTTTTATATTACAACATAAACGCCACCCTTTTTTTCATCATGTGCTTCTATTTCTGTTTTGTTTTCGCTTTTTTTAACCTTTGGTTGGTGTTAAACGGATTAATGCTATTTACTTTGGTTGTTTGGATTTATTTCCATTTCATATGAACATGCATTTTACAGGCCGTATTAATTATATTTTCATGTTTGTGCCATGAATTATTAATTTGCTGCTTGAATCGGCATATTATTAGTATTTTGTTTAATTTCGTTAAACCGGTCATTGGCAGTCCCACCACCTTTCAACTATTTTTCCTCCACTAGTCTTCGTTTAAAAAATCTTAACATAGTTAAGTTATTTTTTGGAATTACAAACTAACGTTTAAGGGATTTTGACCAGAACGAGGATACGAGTCGAATGACGTAAAACTTACCTTGAAATTGTGCTCCAAACGACAAGAACGGTGCTTCAATTTGGATGTTTAAACTTCCAATTAACAAAAATCAAGTCGTTTGGAGCACCTTTTCGAGGTAAGTTTTACATCAATAGACTCGTATCTTCGTTCTGATCAAAAGCCCTAAAACTTCAGTTTGTAATTCGGAAAAAAACTTTACTCCGTTAAGTTTTTTTAACTGATGACTGGTGAAGGAAAAATAGTTGATAGGTGAGACTGGCTGGGGGAATAAAAAAAGTGGGACTGCCATATACAATGACGTCTTGTAGGGATTATTAGAGGCCAATATATCTCTAAAATTAAAATTGCCCAGATATCCACGTATGAAAACATAATAACACCAGTAAAAAAGTTATACACGCCACCAATAGAATCACACGTATAATGAAAATGAAAGCATATACTAATTTATTGAGGAGGTTCAGAATCTACCTCACACCATAAAAGTCCACTTGAATGAACCTTGCATACTACTTCAGTTTTAGAGTCCAGATCGTGACCTTTATATATATGTGGTCTAAAAGTAGCATCATTAATGAAATAATCCAAAAGAGTCCCTACTTTCTCTAGGATATTCAAATTCCACATCAAACCATTATTTCTTTCATATTTTCTCCTCCAAATCCATCAAACAATCCTTGACCCTAATCCTAAATAATATTAATTAGTTAATTTTTACCAACCTTATAACAAAGGTCTTTGTTTTGTTTCAATATACGTTTTTTCCACACTAGAAAATACATACCCATTTTTGTTGAATTTATGAATTATCCAATTAAGACTCGTGTTGTCAGAATACCATAATATGAAAACGAGATTAACACCATTCGAAAAGCTATCTAGAAACTTTGACTGAGGCGACACTTAAGAGAAGAGAGAGCGGGTGTTCTTTGTTGACACACATCATCTTATAATCCGGAACTCATGTACCTCTTGACTTTGGATTTACGTGGAATAATCGGCTTTGTATTCATTAGTGTTAGGCAACATGTTGCCGATGAGAGTGAGGTCTGAGGTGATCTTGGTTTCTTGTGAGTGAGCTCCATGCCCGGTAAAAGTGTAGTTTTTATTTTTCTATCTATTTAGTTTTGGTTGAAAACTAGACATCATAAAATGGGAGTAGTGCTTTTAATAAATAATAATTTTGTCGGAGATACACTACTAAGTATCACTAACTTGCCAAATCCGGCTGTAAACGTCATTACATACAGATTTTTCTGTCGATAATACTTATTATTATATATATAAAATAATAAGTTGTTAGCTACAATAGAGTTTTTTTACTTTTGAATATTGGCCACAATGTTTTACTTACTTTTTGATATTAGCCTTTGACTTTTTGAAGAGTAAACTGCAATTTTACCCCCTGGGGTTTAAGCCAA
Organism: Helianthus tuberosus; assembly: GCA_030545235.1. NCBI lineage: Eukaryota > Viridiplantae > Streptophyta > Magnoliopsida > Asterales > Asteraceae > Helianthus > Helianthus tuberosus. The sequence goes on from CM060381.1 coordinate 30,617,710, forward strand.
TTGGCACTCTGACCCCCTCCATGGAAATAATGGCAATTTGCCCTCCCAACGTTGATGTTCTGTCGCAATTTTACCCCCTTCCGTCAAATAGGTTAACAGATCTGTTAAATGGAATGTGAAATGACTATGTTACCCTTTCATATTACCCCCTATGATTTGTTCTACTCTGCAATATTACCCCCTCTCTCATAAGCCATCCACCACCACCATCAACCACCACTGCCACCACCTATCACCACCACCATCTCCCCCACTAACCACCACCTCCACAACTATCACTGGTCGTAACTTTCATTTACTCATACTTGTCCATCCTCCTCAAACACAGTCGAAGAAAACCCAAATTCCCTATAAACCCTAACTAATTCGCCCCAAACAAACAACCCCAACTGATCATCTTCCTCCAAAAACCCAACTAAAGAATGTGCATCAGCTGTGGAAATCTTGTAAAATGAAGATTGACTATAAATCCCTTCACTATTTTCCACAAGAAAATCTTGAAACCTCAAACAAAAGAATGTGCATCAGCTGTGGAATATTCTTCCACATTACAAACATAAATATCTGCTAATTTTATCTGTCATCTGCAGGAATGACATGATTATGATCAAGCAGTAGCAGTAGTGGCCGTAGCCCGGCTCTAGGTGGGGGGATTCACAAGTGTTGTGCTTCGGTTTGAGGCCCAGCACGCGCGTTCAACAATGGCTGCAGTGCTTTAACCACAATGCTCATGTTTGGCCTGAAATCGGCTTCATATTGCACACACAAGGCTGCTACCGCCGCCATCTGTCACCATTAAATCACACAAGGCTGCTAATTTTTTCTTGTGGGAGCTTTACTTCAACTTCCATTGGGGTTTTGAGATTATGTTCTTGTAAGATGAAGATGATGTTCTTGAATTCTGGTGTATGGATCTTGAATTTTGGGGAAAATTGAATATGGAATATGGATTTGTGAGTTTATTTAGGGAAATATGGAATATGGATCTTGAATTCTGGTGTATGTTGTGAGGTTCTTTGAAGATGATGTTGATGGATCTGTGAGTTATTTGAAGATGATGATGATGGATCTGTGAGTTATTTGAAGATAATGATGATAACTTGATTTTATAAATAATAATAATAATAATAATAAATATGGGGTAAGATTACCAAAATACCCTTACCTATAACAGTCAAACAACTGTTGACTGACGGCAGGGGGTAAAATTGCGACAGACTATCAACGTTGGGGGACAAATTGTAATTATTTCCATGGAGGGGGTCAGAGTAGAGGTGCACAAAATAACCGGTTAATTAACCGTAACCGGTTATTAACCGAAACCGTAACCGGTTAATAACCGATTTAGGAATAACCGGTTAGTGGTTATTTTTAACCGTAGGTTAGTAACCGGTTATAAGTATTTAGTATAGTAACCGGTTATTAACCGGTTTTTTTAACCGTTTTTTTTAACCGTTAGACCGGTTAACAGAAAAAATAACCGAAAAATTCAAAAAAGAGGCAAAAAAACCGGTTAATAACCGAAAATAACCGGTTAAAGTAATTAACCGGACGAGTTAAAAAAATAACTGGTTAAAGTAATAACCGGTTAAAGCATTAACCGGTTAAATTCAAAAAGTCAAATTAACCGGTATAACCGGTTAACCGAACCGGTTATTAAAATTAACCGGTTTGTGCACCTCTAGGTCAGAGTGCCAATTGGCTTAAACCCCAGAGGGTAAAATTACAGTTTACTCCTTTTTGAATTTGTATATTTCTTTTGTAGGAATTCGATAATCTATTAAAACACCATGTTGGTATCTGATTGGTGGGCTTGGACTTGGGCTCTACCCTTTTATTTTTTTCAACAGCTTTTGTATTAATCGAAAACTTTGCTAGGTTTACAACAGTTTTTATATTAATCTAACACTTTGCTAGGTTTACTAACATTTTAGACTAAAAATTAAATTATTTAAAGAAAATAGCTTTCACCCTCTAATAGTGGATTAAGATTTGTGACAATATAACATGAACGTTTTCATTACTGTTTAATATAATCACATGCTAATAATTAATTTAATCTAATATTATGTATATTATTAACTCTAAAGAATATCAGAGGTTTATTTTTTTTTCCGGCTACTACAGTGAGTACTAAGTATCATAAGGAGTTGAATCGATATTGATCGAATTTCCGCTACGTAGTGCGCAATTTAACAGTGCCATTCACAAATTCCAATTTATTTGAACGCTTACAAATCAACACTCAGACAAATACTAATTTATTGAGATTTAAATATTTTATATTCTAATTGTATCCAAAATTTTAATTAAGTTATCAAATTTTTAATAAAGTTATGTGAATCTAAGGCTTAATTAAAAACTCCCAATACAAACCTTATCCTACGCGTTTTCATATAGTTTGTCTTGAATATATCATCATCATATAAGATTCCAAAAGTCTACAACTCAAATATTCAAATCCACATAAAAAGTCTACAACTCAAAGATTCAAATCCACATAAAAAAAAATCTATTTATTTCTTATTTCTTTCTCTTTCAAATACATTAATTAAAAAAAGTCTATGTAGCTCATGGAGATAATGAAAGACAAAATATACGGCCCGTATAGAATGTTTTTGAATAGGAAAATGCACAGAGAATGGTTTTTTGATTTTACTATATACGGCCCGTATATAGTTATACGAGCCGTATACACGTTTATACGATTTGTAAAACGTATACGGCTCAATGGAATTATTTTGGTAGGTTTTTGATGTTACCAAATGTATACGGGCCGTATAACTGTATACGGCCCGTATATAAGGATGTTTTTTCAAGTATCATGTTTTTTCCAGTAAAAACACCATCATTCTAGGGTTTCTAAACTCTTCATCGTCTTTAACAACATTGATCGGAACACGCCGCTTAAATCGGAGCACAAGTAGAGTAACGTTACCGATCAGTCCGTTGATCGAGTAACTAGCAGAAGAACCCGACACAAACAAGTTCTCCACAGTTTGTTATTCAGATCTCTATTCGGTCATCTTTCCAAACCACAACACACGATAACTTTAAACTTTATAGTGTGTGATTTGACCAGGAAATGATTGGAGGTGATTGCTACTTTTAATAAGCTGTCATAGTTGTCAAATTCGATTTCAACAAATCTTTTCCTTTTCCTTCAATTTCTAGAACATTCTCCGTTACATGAAGACGTGTCGGGTTCTTCTACTGGTATTTTAATGAAGTATTGAAGATTGAATGTGCAAACCCAACCGTTTTTTACTACGGAAACAGTGGCTATGCGAAATACAAACCGCAATCTTTTGTGACTATGGGAAACACAAGTTTTCTTTTTGAGCTTGATGGATGTCCATTATCTCAGTTGAGGCGGGCATTGTTTAAATCTGAATATAACTAGATGTTACGTGTATCAGCGTTGTTTATCACCCTGTGTGAGCATTAGAAACCCGACAAACAGTCTTGACAACTGTGACAACTTATCTATCTATTTGTGTCACATCCATCCTGTTATAGCAATCGATATGATTAATTTTACAGATTTTTTTCTAATTAGCGTTGTTAACTACCAAAAGAATGCATACACAAATAGTTCTAGTGGACGAAGCAAAGAGACCGTTGTGTATCTGAATCAGGTTCTCAAACAAACACTACTAAAGATGAGTTGGTGATAAATACCGGAGCTGTTATCTCGGTTGTTCAGTACTTTCGTGATAATAAAACAAGCAGGCATTGATTTTGCCAAGATTGAAGGAAAGAATCTGGCCATAAGCGTTGTGGATTCTCAGCGTTATTCGAATGTAAGTGGATCGAGTGATACGCTTATCTATTCTGGTCAAGGTGGGCATGGTTTGTTCGGGAGTAAATCACCACCCAAAGATCAACAACTTGTGATTGTCGGGTTCTGCTAGTTATTCGGAATGTTTCGAATCATCACAGAAGACGTGTCGGGTTCTGCTAGTTATTCGGAATGTTTCGAATCATAACAGAAGACGGATGCGGTTTGCATATTCAAGTAAGTGGATCGAGTGATACGCTTATCTATTCTGGTTAAGGTGGGCATGGTTTGTTCGGGAGTAAATCACCACCCAAAGATCAACAACTTGTGATTGTCGGGTTCTGCTAGTTATTCGGAATGTTTCGAATCATCACAGAAGACGTGTCGGGTTTTGCTAGTTATTCGGAATGTTTCGAATCATAACAGAAGACGGATGCGGTTTGCATATTCAATCTTCATTGCTTCATTAAAATTACAACACATGATAAAATGCTTGGAAAATTGCATCAACTCTCCTATATCAAGTTGAACGGACGATATGTATCTTCTATCATGCGACAGACCCAATTCGTAGATTCCGTCCGGTTTCAAAGCCGGTTGAGGATTACGAGTGTTCTACACTCGTTCAAAGCCGGTTGATGGTTACAAGGATCGTTCTAATAGATTAAAGATGGTTCTTCGTTGAGGAAACCAAATGTAGATGGAGATGATAGGCCTGGTAACTGGAAGAGAAAAAACCCCAGTGACGTTGTCGACGATTATGAACGGATTATTGGCCATTATTCGACCGAGTAATCAATTGTATTTTTTTAGTTGCTTCTCTTGTTAAGTTTCTGAACCAACCGAAATCCACAAATTCCAACAGTTTCTTCGTAGATTCTGTCCGGTTTCCAAACTCTTTCACTCAAAGTTAATATTCACTGTGGTGGATGCAAGCATAAAGTTAGAAAAATACTTAAGAAGATTGAAGGGTACACAACTGAAGCTCAACTTGAACGGACGATATGTATCAACAACTTGTGACTGGGAATATGGCTATGAAGAATACGTGTCGGGTTCTTCTGCTAGTTATTCGGAATGTTTCGAATCATCACAGAAGACGTGTCGGGTTCTTCTGCTAGTTATTCGGAATGTTTCGAATTATCACAGAAGACGTGTCAGGTTCTTCTGCTAGTACTTCCGAGATCTGAACCAACAGAAATCAACAATTTTCAACAAATTGTAAGATCAGGAAGCTCAACTTGAACGGACGATATGTATCTTCTATCATGCGACGGACACAATTCTTGCAAGTTAAATCCACAATCAACGTATACAGGTACAAGAGAATGGCGAGTTATTTTCAGTTATTTCTGTTGATCCACAAATTCCATTGTTTAAATCAGAATCATGTTCTCAAGACAATGATCGTTCTAATAGATTAAAGAGAATAAACCATTTTTTTACCATTTTTTACGCATAGTATACGAGCCGTATAAGAATATACGGCCCGTATACAATCATCGTATACATTGTATATGATCAGTAAATTTGTTTTCTACCGAGAGTATACGGCCGTATAAACGGTATACGGCCCATATACATATGGTAAAAAATGGTAAAAACCTCTTTAATCTATTAGAACGATCCAATAAACGAAGAACAAAGCATATTTTCAAAACACAGGTTCATACAGTGCTGTAATAGGTTGTGGTTCAGCCAAAATGACATCTAGCATTACTAACTGTTCAAGTAAGTGTCTAAAAATCTGAAAATTCAGGTTTACCTTGTTAGTTTCTCAAACAAACACTACAAAATCATCTGCTTCCTGAATCTGAATCAGAATGTTAACTCTAAAAAAATTTGTTTCTTTCCTTTTCATGAGGAAAAACCGGTTTCAACATATGTATCTTGCTCAACTCTTGTGGGCCCGTATCGGAATCAGGCGTTGGAAGGATTGTAGTAGTATGACATTGGCACCACTGTATACAGGTTCGTGCATTGGTTAAATCAGAATCAGGTTCTCAAGACAAGGATCGTTCTAATAGATTAAAGAGAATAATCCCTCGTTTCTTCATTGAACCATGAATACTTCAAACATTCTAAACCCTACCTGGACTCAGACTCATACTACTCACCCGACACGTCTTCTATGATGATTCGAAACATTCATGAACCACAATGGACTCACACTCATACTACTCACCCTCCCCTGAGGAAAAGTTTTCCTGATGACTCAAGAAAAAAGATTGTACAATAGTATACAGCCATTTTTTCTTTTCCTTCAATTTCGAGAACATTCTCCCTGTGTATGTGCTTGTGCTATAGAAACCGGTGGTGAATCTGCATACACAACTGAAGGTTCAGTGCACAAAAACTTTCTTACGAAATGTACGTGACAAATCACACACTATAAAGTGTAAACTTATCGTGTGTTGTACTTTGGAAAGATGACCGAACGAGGGTTTATTCTTTTAATCTATTAGAGCGATCCTTGTTTTGAGAAGCTGATTCTGATTTAAACAATGCACGACATGTCTGTTAGTGGTTTCTGTAACCAATTGACGTCTGATGTCCAAGTTTGATCACATTTGACTTTGTTCTTCGTTTTTTGGATCGTTCTAATAGATTAAAGAGAATAAACCATTTTTTACCCTAAGAATACAGGCCGTATACTATTATACGGCCCATATACATGTAACACCTCGAAAAATTCACGTCCTATAATGTGTTGACACGTGTCATATGATTGAACGTGTGAAAGAATGTTATAGAAGGACTAAAGTTGACAAACATGGAAAGTATGTGAATATACGTATTCTAAATGTCAACAGTGAATAAATATATTGTACATTAACCCTACATGATGCTCATACCTTCAAACGAATAAATCATGGATCATACGAAGCCAAAAGTAAGAGATTACAAACTACAGGGGTTAAATGTGTCAACATGTTTAAGTTATACCTCTGAGTGACCTTTTGACAAACCCGAAGCTTTGTAATGGTTAATTATGCTCACTAGAATGCACGATAAAAATTTCATAAAGTTTCGTAATCGTATGAGAAAGTTATGATCAAATTCGCGTACAAGGGGTTAAAGCGTTAACGTTGAAAGTTAGGACTTTTCGGGTAACAATAAAGTTAACCGGGGACTTAACAAAGTGGGTATATGTTTTAAAGCCCTTATAAATCAATTTGGAGGGTTCAAGATGCAAGAAACAAAAGTCTAATCGAAGTTTGAAGAGCCAAGGATCAAAACGCAATAAATCTAAAAATTCAGATTCTGTGCAGAAGGGTGTCGCGCCACGCGAAGCCCCAGGGGGGGGGGTCTTCGCGCCACGCGAGGGCCTATCTGATGCGAATTTTTGTTTCTTGTCTGCCCTTGTGCTTATGATCAACTTCTAAACGATTTTCCTCATCTTGCTTGGCCCCTAAACAACCCCTAGAACACTAAGGACACTTGTTAATGGGTTGTGGTCAGTGGTAGACTTATTTGTCAACAATCTATGGAGCCTTGGTCACTATATAAAGCTCCTAAGTGCAACCATTTGATCATTCATCTCTTGTGCAATTCTGGAACCTTTGGGAGCTTAAGAGCAGACACAAGACCTTCCTAATCAAGCATAGGACTTCAGTAAGTTTACTAATCCTTCCTTAGTTAAGTTTTTACTTAGTTTTAGCTTAAAAGTCAAACCGTCGTAATTAACGGTTGACTTTAAGATTAATCACTAATGGTCCAGTGATTAGTCGAATCAAAAGTAGTTATAAGTTGGTAACTATGTGGGTAATAAACCCTTAAAAGGGTTCCCCCTGATTTCCACTCTAACTAGGTCAAATGTCGGGTCAAACTTGTTAATAAAAAGTCAACAGGATACTTAGTTTCGAATTTATGCATAATTAGCAATGTAGAACATATACAACCTGTTTGATCATTATTATAACTTGGTAATAACTGTAAGAACATGTCTAAACATGATCAACCCGACAATTTCCTGTTTTGACCCGGTTCGGAACCGAAAGTCCCATAGTTTGACTTTTGCTTTGACTTTCAGTTCTGACCCGTTTAGGCATGTTTTAGAAATTCCTTAGAGCTTCATTTGGACCAGGTTACATGCTAGTATAACCCTCTGTGATTATACACCTCGGTTCATTAGTTATCCGAGTAATACGCATGATTCCGTTAATTGCTCATATGTTGACCATTATGCCCTTTTCACCTTAAAGCGTGATTTTTGAAAATGTAAAAGAGTAGAAACCTTTATTACTGATATATTAACTTATACCCAAAGTTTGACATCAGTTTGAGGTATAAATTAAGAGTTATGCTCATTAGCGTAAATTAAAGCTTCTTTAGCAATTTAACGGCATAATTAGCGTATAGCCTATTTAAGCCGACTTTTTAATATCAAACTTATTTCCCACTGATGTAATATATTATTTTGGGATTTTTAATAAATTTTAGGCTGAGCATAACTTATAGTCATAGGCTTAATCCAGTAATTGTCGGTTTTGCCCTTACGGGCTATAAAATGAGTTTTACACATCTAATTGACTCCAAACCTTTTGCTACTGATTTTAAATGATAAATAAATTATTTTAAGCCTTCTGGAATGATAAAAAATATCAGCTTTATATATAGAACCCGGAAACGGCTTCTAATCGCCTTTTTAAGCGTTTTTAACGCATAGTATGTACTAAGACTATTTTAAACATACAAGGGTTTATACCTACTGATATTGGAGGCAAATTATAATATTTTAACAGTAAGCAAAAGTTGTTTAACTCAGACTTCGGTTTTGAGCTTTACGGCTTATGTGAAATTACCAAAATGCCCCTACGGTGCATAGTTTGGTTATAAATGATAAATTTCACATATATAATTTACCCTACTGTTATAACTTAGTAAAATAAGTATTTTTGCTGATTACATCAGGCCTGTAACTCAGGTAAATACTTAAACTCTTTTATAACCTTTTAAATGACCAAATTACCCCTACGGGGCATAGTTTGTGTTTAAATTCGTTTCGGGCATAATAAAAGACATCTTACTGATATCACAACATATATGAAGCATATTAACTTAGGAAACCTGTAAATGGCTCATATGTATACCCGTTACGCTTATTACGCGTTCGGTTCGGCTTATGTAACTAGTTTACATAAATTAGCCGAAACGGGTCAAACCTTATCGGTTTTACCCCAAAATTCAGAATGTGCCTAGATTACCCATATAAGGCAAGTCTTCAATCTTGTCGGGTCTAAAACACATTCTATTCCGGTATTCGCCTAATCGTGCGTTTGAACCATATAATTAACCGGTCTAAGCTTAGGCTTAATTAAAGACCCGTTAGTATTCTAATTGGTTATTTATACCATCATTCCAGACTAGAGCCTTCCGGTAAATTGTACCTACGCTTACTTAAGTGAATACGGCTGAGTTATTATAAATCTTGCTATTTAAGACAGGAGCTAGCTCAGGTAAATACTCTTAACTTATTTTCCCTATTACGGGCTTGGGATACGGTAATATAAATACCGCATGGTCAGGTATGGGATTGAAAGACCAATAAGTCAGGAAATCCAAATAACCTGTTTTAATTCGTATTGCTTGACTGAAACATTGGGGATTAATGCGACCGTGTCCTGGATATCCTTGACTCATTAAATGCAATGGCCACGACCTAAGCACGAGGTGTAGGCATACACCTGACAGATGCCATATGTTTAATAATAAATTGTACCCAATAAGGGAATAGTGGTGTGTTGGTTAATCTTGAACCGGCATAGAACCGGGCCCCGTATGTAGAGCAAGTTATGTAAAACTGATAACATGAAATATAGTTTGTCTCAAGTATAAAAGGTTAATTTTGCCTCTGTGCATTTTAATCAAGTATATAAGGTTAATTTTGCCTTGTGCATTTTAATCAAAGTGTCAAAACATCTTCGTGCCTTGAGCACCTAAACCAATTTTCTTAAACTCTTTTCAAATGAGTCAGTTGAGTGTATTTACCAGTGAAAACTGACGTATTTTCCAAAGTCTAAGTGACAGGTACAAGTACGTAATAGGCTGGAAGCTGCTCAGGGCATTAATAAAGAATCTTGCAAGTTCTAGGCGCCTAAAGTCTGTTGAACAATATTTATGTTTTAAGATCCGCCTGTGGATCCTTTACTTTCCGTTGTAATACTTGATATTACTTTATATTCGGATTGTAATATATTTATCTTTGCTTCCGCTGTTCATTTATTTATATTGTGTTGTTTGACTATGATGATATCAACTACGTCACGATACTCCCCACCGGGCCCACCGGTGACACGTGGAAAGTCGGGGTGTGACAATACACCATGTGAAAAAAAATTACCAGTTCATTTTTTACCATGTTAATACGGGCCGTATACTATGGTTAAAATTTGGTAAAAAAAATGGTTTATTCTCGTTAATCTATTAGAACGATCCGTATATACGATCTGTATAAGAGTATGGACCAGACACATGTCACATAGGTTGTCAGTGAACAAAAGATATAGATGTAGGAATATAACTAGATATAGATCTCTGAACCAACCGAAATCCACAATTCTTGCAAGTTAAATCCACAATCAATGTATACAGGTGCAAGAGAATGGCGAGTTATTTCAGTTATTTCTGTTGATCCACAAATTCCATCAAATTGTGTCTAATGCAAGGATCTTTGTGTAATAGAACCGACCGAAGAGGCAGCAAGGACAAGCCTTCGGTTTACTTTGTGTAATAAAACTTCCGAGCTAACATCTGACGTAGCAAGTACAAGGAAAAACACGAGCTCACCCTTGTTATGGATGATTACTGGGAAGATTACAATTGCCCATCACTTAAGACCTTGAAAGATTTGTTGAAATCGAAGATTTGTGTATCTGAATCAGGTTCTCTGCCTTAGATCGGTCATTCCTTGTGATACATGAACGTTGTATTCTTGTCTTTCAACGTATACAGAATCGGGTTCTCAAGACAAGGATCGTTCTAATAGATTAAAGAGAATAAACCCTCGTTTCTTCATCTTCGTCTTCAAGAACAATGATGAACAGATGATGTTTTTTTCGCAGAATCGTTGGTATATGTCGACAGTTGAGTCTCCTCCTTCGTGGTGGATAAATATGAATAAGATACCTTCGAGATACTTCGTGTTAGTTTTGATTTGAATTTTGAAAGTGACAAATTGATGTATCCGGCGGGGGTGATATAGTAATTTTCAATAACGTAGGAAGGATTGTAGTAGTAGGACATTGGAATCAGGTTCTCAAACAAACCAACAAAATCCTGATAGTGAAAAACATCAGCAACCGTTTTTTCTTTTCCTTCAATTTCGAGAACATTCTCCATGTGTATGTGCTTGTGATGTAGAAACCGGGGATGAATTTGTGTACACAACTGAACGTTAATTGATATTGTTTTAGACAACAACAGATAATGAACGGATTGTTGGTGGATAACGCAAACAAGTTCTCCACAGTTTGTTATTCAGATCTCTATTCGGTCATCTTCATTCAGATCTCTTTTCGGTCATCAAGGGTTTTTTTCACCCTGTGTGAGCATTGGAAGCCCGACAAACAGTCTTGCAATTACGTCTTCAATCAAGACCGCATTGTTAATTTTAATGATGATTCGAAACATTCCGAATAGCTACCAGAATAACCCGACACGTCTTCTATGATGATTCGAAACATTCACGAACCACAATGGACTCAAACTCATACTACTCACCCCCCCCCCCCCCCGAGGAAAGGTTTTCCCGACGACTCAAGATAAAGCAGTTGGTTTGTGTTCATATCAGCGTTGTTTATCACCCTGTGTGAGCATTGTAAGCCCGACCACTAGCAGAAGAACCCGACACGTCTTCTATGATGATTCGAAACATTCACGAACAACAATGGACTCACACTCATTGTTGCGAATTTGGTTTCTTCGGTACAGGCTGATGAAACCGAAGATTCAGACTCCTTACAACTCTCATCAAATGCCTCACCCTTCCTTTTATTCACTACAAGAAATATGGGTGTTTACCCACACATAATTTACCTACATATGTAAATGTGTGGGTAACTACCTACACATGTTTGTATATGTGTGGGTAGTGGTTAATGATATCTTTTCACAATAACTAACACTTAATATATGTAGGTAGTATGTTTTAGCCACACTTGGCGATGGTAATTACCCACACATGTAACAAATTTTCCTTATGTGTAGGTATATTATCTACATATATGTAAAAACACCAAATATGTGTTGGTAATTGATTATGTTTACCAACACATAATATTTGTAAATAAATATGTAGATATATTATGTAAGTAAAATTCTATTATATAATTTGAAAATGATATGGAAAATAAACACCTACACATATTAAAAATGTACACTATATGTAGATATTGGATAGATACAAACAAGTTAGTTTCTAATCAAATTAGTTAATTAATTATCAAATATCGTTAATTAGGGTTTTTACGGTCAATTGGAGTCCTTAATTGTCATTCCTTGAAACTTGTTTTAAAACTTTGATTTTTTAAAGTCCGAGGGTAAAAACCGTCACTATTTGAAAGCACAAATTTCGAGTATTAAAACGTCATTTTAGATTTTATAAGTTAAAGGGTTAAAAGTGCGATTTTTTTAAACTATAAGTTTAGGGACCTTTTTGTAATTCTTTGAAACTTATTTTATAAAAGAAATAAAATATATTTATTTTTTTTAAAATAAAAAAAAGGTCAAGGGTTCGTTTGGTTATTCTTTCAAACTTAAACTCAAGGGACCAAAGCCGTTAACTTTGAACTTATAATTGTAACAACCTTGATTTTCAAACATGTACTTGTTTTAAAGTTTAGGGACTAAATTGTCATTATTGAAACTATATAAATACGGGGGTTAAAAGTACTATTCTTGCAAACTACAAGTCTAGGGTCCTTTATAACATTTTTAAAACTTATTTATAAAGGAAATAAATATAGCTTATTTTATTTTAAAGTCTAGGGTTCATATAGTCATTTTCTAAAGTTAAACTTTAGGGGCCATTAGTGCCATTTTTAAACTATAATTAACTAAAAACACTAACTGAGTTAGTGTTTTAATAAAGGATTCCTTCAACATAACTTAACTTAGTTAGTCTTATTAACTGAACTAAACAGGGACCTTTTGTGTCACTTTTCAAAGCACAGGGACCAAACCGTCAAAACTGAAACTTGAGGGGGGGGGGGCAAAGTGTAAATTTTCAAAATACTGAATAAAAAGGGGGTCTCCTATGCATGAGAACCGGCCCCTTCAAGATTCGAACTCGCGACCTTTTTCTTAACAAACGACCTCGTAACCACTCGGCCGGGCATGCCACATCCGTTTTTATCTTGATTCTTATTTCCTATAGATATTAATTAGGATTTTTATATTTATATTATTTATATTCTGAAAATAAAAAGGGATTTAATCCCAAATTGAACCGCCCCAAGCCGGACTCGAACCCGGGCATGTCCGGACACAACCAAGCGCCCAAACCACTTGAACCACTTCACCACATGTGTTAAGTTTCAGAATGCATTATATATATAATGAGTTTAATTAAATCAGTTTTACACTTATAAATATAGTTTAAATTAATTATGTAACTATATAATTTTTATCCAGAATTATTTTACAAAAAATTAAAAAAATACACACAACATTAAAAAAAAGCCTAAAATTTTATTAATTACAAAATAAAAAAACCTAAAAATGATTACAAGATAAAAAAAACCTAAAAATTACAAAAAAATCTAAAAACGATTAAAAAAAAAAACCTAGAGCGTTAAGTAAATTTCAAAAAGCGCGAGCTTGTCGAACGGCCTTCGCTCCTTGCCCCGAAACTCAATGTTTGCCACCGCCACCCGGTCCTCGTGGCTTAACTCACCGCTCGGAACGGCTTCGTAGTAGGCCTTGAAACGATCAAGCTTGGGCCGTAGCTCGCGCCATTTATGTTGGCACACGTTTAAGTTGTGCCGGTCGTGTCTGATGTTATGTCGGTAGCTTGCGAAGGCTTCCGGCCAATATCGTGTTTGGCCGGGTTATCGCCCCTTCATAGCGTCAACGACGCTTGTGACGAAGGCTTCCGGCCAATATCGTGTTTGGCCGGTGGGGTTGGGGTTATATATATAGGGGATGTTGACTGTTGGGGTGACCACTTGGCTTGGCTAAACGGTTACAATTTAAAATTCAAACACCCCGCTATGACATGGCCAACAAAGCGAATAGGAGGCTGCCACATCGGATCGCTAGCCCGCCCCACGCCCGGCTTCAAACCCAAGCCCCAAGGGCTACACCCTAACCCAAGCCCACCCGGGGTGGTGGCTTGGGCGTTTCCCCCAACCCACGCCCCAACCCAAAAAGCTATAAAAAAATCTGGCCGATGATGTGTAGACCAATTGGTTTACACGGAGGTGGGTAGGTTTTCCTTTTGGGGTTTCCTTCCCGGGGTCACAGGTTCGATCCCCATGTGGAGGCATTTATGTCCCATGTGATGCGCCCTGGAGTCTCATCCGCTCCCGTTTAGGGGGTGCCCCATGGGGCTTTATAGGGGCCACATAGGATCCACGTGTGCCATGGAGCCCCCTTTTAATTTGGAGGGTGTGGATGGAGCCACTATTAAACATAATTAAAAAAAAACTTTCATTGGTTAAAAAAGGAGAAGATCGCGCTACCGGGTGGTACCGCTATGGAGCCCCATCAATGGCGCCCTTTGAGGGTGTGGTGATGGGCGCTATACATGCTTGTGTGGCAGGGGGTGGCGCCCCATGGAGCCTCACACCTCATAGCCTTATATACATCTATTTTGGCCCCACCCTTTAGTGGTGTGGTGGTAAGGGTTTGGTTTTTCCCAACAAAGAGTTGGGTTCGAGCCTCATAAGAGGCAAAAAAAGGGTTTGATTTTAAGGGGTAGATTTAGCCTTTAAAAAAAAAACATATAAAGCTTTTGGTGCAACTCCCATCAACATAACTTAGCCAGAAAACACAGCACACGGATACCAATCCCAAACATCTCATCCACCGTCCATTCAAATCACAATCAGACGGCTATCATTCTCCCTCCACACAAGTTTCTAATTTTCACACCACCAATCCCAAACATCTCATCCCCTTTGGATGCCCGTACATGACACCGCCTCCACACCACCACCCGCGTCCCTAACCCTCTGCCTGGAGAGACAATGTGTTTGACCCTAGCTCCAGCGGTGGCAAGCGATTCCGAACAAAGTTCACTCAGGATCAGAAGGATCGGATGCTGGCTTTCGCACAGGGGTTAGGGTTCTATGCTTGTTGACAATGTTTTATTATATACATCTGTTTGGACTTCTGGTAATCATTCCGATGCTGATATTTACGTTGCCCTTAAAGAAACCAACATGGACCCTAATGAGACCACTCAGAAATTGTTAAATCAAGGTTTCCTTTCAATAATTTCCCCTTTCTTTTCTTCTTTTTATGTTTTCTTGAAAGAACGTTGTTATATTTATTTAATTGTTTGAATAATATTTCAAGATTTGTTGTTGTATTGTGTTTAGGGTTTGTACTTTGATGATGTGACTTGAAACATTTAGGGGGATTGGAATGTCGTTTGATTAACAAGTTTTATGATGTGAAACAGACTTCTTTTTAGGGTTTGATTAAGTTAGTAATAATCTGCTAAAGTTTATATGCTTTTCACCAAAGATTGTTCAACTGGGGCTTATTACTGTCACCCGGTACTATGTTAAAGTTTTGTGAATTTTGTGTGATTGGAGTATCTAACTGTAATATGTTATCTGAAATAGATGCTTATGGTTAAATACAGTTAAGAGTTCTCTAATGCATGAGTATAGTTGATGTTTTCATTTTCAATTGCTTTTAATGCTAACTTGACTTCTAATTTCTGCAACCACTTATATTTTGTTTACATTCTGTTCTTTTCAGATCCGTTTCATGAAGTTAAGAGGAAAAGAGACAAAACGAAGGAGGTATCTTTTGTTTTCATGCTTAATGTCTTTCACATAGATAGTCACACTTCTTTTTTGTATATCTTTGAAGCTAAGACCTTGATTAATGGCTTAAACCGCTATTCATAGGCCGTTTCTTACAGTGTTGTTAATAGCGAGCATAGTGTCGCTATAATGCTTAGCGTGGCGATGCGATTAGATTATAGTTTTGTTTTTTGGTTTAAATATAAATAGTGATAACATGTGGCTATAAAATAGCAGAATTTTCGTACCGAACCGGCCATATTCGGTACCGGTACCGGTACCAAATATTAATAAATTTCGGGACCGGAAAATTCGGTACCGGTACCGGTTTTTTCCGGTACTACCGAATGAGTACCGGATATATATACACCACTTATGTAGTACCGATGATGTATCCTATGTACCGAATCCCATTCTTGTGATGTTTATATCTCCTTTGCATGTGCCGTCCACCAACCCAATGATGATGTTTGATATATGTTCATGGAAAGTCAAAACCCTCAAGTCTTTTTTTTTTGTGGCTGCCATTCACGTGATGTATGATGGTGTTGATTCCCAATGTTCTTTTTTTCTTTAATTGATAATAAATCAATTAGGATTTTATAATCCTTCTTCAACATAATACATGACTGATATGTTATCCCTTTATTCTGCTCTGTTGACCACAAACCAAAACATTGACCAAGCCATTCATAATTGACAGCATGTATTCTTAATATTGTTTTCATATGTATTATCATTGATGAATTCTACAAGTTGATTTTTAAACACAGTCATGCAAAATTTAATGCTTAATACTTCATAATAAACATATGGTTTGAATTCTGAATACTTCATAGTAAACATATGTTTTGAATTCTGCAAGTTGGTTCATGTTAATAGTACTAATCTCATTATGTATCAGTGAAGCTTTTGGCTTTTGAATCGGATTGACTGATGAAGAGAATGTGATTACATTGCACCAAATCCAAATCAATAGCTTTTTGTAAAATTCTGTACCAAATCGGTACCATACCGAAAAACCGGTACCGAACCGGTATTTTCGGTACGGTATTCGGTACCAACATTTCATGAAAATCGGTTCCGGTACTTCCGGTACCGGTACCGGTTCTGTACCGGTCCGGTACCGAGCTCATCCCTATATGACACGCAGTTTCACTCAGTAAAGAGGTAAATGTTAATTCATGAGGGATGATGATGCTGCAAGTTTTTGAATTTTTTAGATTTCTAGTGGTGGTTCAGAGAATTGCTAAGGTAGTTTGTTAGTACTTTAAAATAATAATGATTTTGGTGTACTACATGCTTTCTAACCTTAGTTCTTGGCTGCATATTTGTAGGTTGTTGGATTAGTAGGAAATCGCATATGCCTATAGAAGCCCAATGAAAGGAGTAGTATATTTACTTCACAAAGTGGTCAGTTTCCTAAAAGTGCTTGCATGTGGTAAACAATTTGTAAATCTCATTTTATATTTATTATCTTTTTTGTTTATATTTTGTTCAATTGCATGGTGTTAAAAAAGCATTTAATAGAGCATATCCTCTTTGATTGTAGCTATATAGATCCAGAAGCTGTTGTTGGCAGCGAAGAAGGGTGGCGAGAGGCAGTTCAACGGTTTAATCGATGTTTACAAGAAGACATACGCATCAGACGACATTGATGGGTTATACCGTGGATGATTTTACTGCCTTGTAGTTTACATTTGTTTGATGTATTAATCAAATTGGCACTTTTGAGATCATAAAGTTGCCATATTATGGATGATTTTACTGCCGTGTAGTTTACATTTGTTTGATGTATTAATCAAATTGGCACTTTGTTTCATGTAATAATCAATGGGTTTGTGACATTATGTATGATTTTACCGCCTTTTAGTTTACATTTGTTTCAACACATATTAAGATCAATACCAACACATCTTCAACATTTACCTACACATAATATTACTTTTATCTACATATAAGATTACTTTTACCTACACATATATTCATGCCACGTCATCTGCCATGTCGGATGCCATGTCACATGCCACGTTGGATGCCACATCACCTGCCACGTCAGATGCCACGTCACCTGTCTTTTAAACAAATTGTTGTACTTTTAACCACACATATATTTGTCTTTTAGCCACATATATATGTGTAGGTATAGCTTGCTATATACCTACACATAACTTATGTGTGGGTAATGGCCTATATCTACAGTCACGAGCCTACACATGATTACACTTAATTTATGTGTAGGTAAAGACAACTACCAACACATTATATGCTTTTTCCCACACATACTTTGTGTTGGTAAAGCACCAAATTTCTTGTAGTAAATATTAAATAAAGAATAACACCATGCCCGTAATCCCGCGTTGATAGCTTCCGTTTTATTACAGTCATACGGCACGTTTTCTTGTTCTTCAATCTTTGTTACTTGTTAATGTTTTATTTTTTTCTACTTTTAGAAAGGTTTGAGCACATCACGGCTGTAAAATATCTAGTGTGATTTACACCTTAAATCTCTTAAATACTTTGAGAAAAATCAAATTTTCGTTTCATACGGGCCGTATAAAAGTATACGGCCCGTATACACGTTCGTATACATTGTATACGACCAGGCAAACTTATTTACACATGGTGTATACGGGCCGTATACTCTTATACGGCCCGTATGGAATAAAAAAAAACTGACAAAGTCTGCTGGCACAGATTTTGTTGTTTATTTTATTCTATACGGGCCGTATAACAGTATACGGCCCGTATACACCATGTGTAAATAAGTTTTTTCCATGTGTCAATATTATGACCCTTATTTTTTCCATAATTCACAACCGATAAAAACTCAATATTCAAATTTGTTTTTACAACCATTTTAACAAATTATCACTGCTTGAAATATAATGAATTAGGAGTGTTATGTGAAAACGTTGAGTGTTTTATGCATTGCAGATTTGCAGATGGTCTTACGTTTATACTCAAAACACGAGGTTAATTTTATATATCAATAACCTTCAAAAATTAACCAAAAAAAACTAAATACATTAGATACAATCAGTGTTTTTAAAAAGCGGTTTTTAAATCATATCGGGTTGAAGTCTGAAATGGTTCAATCGGTTGAACCGGGTTGTACCGGACGGTCAGGTTACTAGTTAACCCAATTCCATAAAATACAAATTTATCTAAAAAAATAGTCCAATCTCTATTAAGATTAATGTAACTGAACATAGTTTTTTATCTGAAAACAGTTGTGTTATTGTAAAATATTAAGCATTTTAAAAATATTTTTATTATTTATAAAAAATATTGTATTGTACGAGGTGGGTAACAGTTTCAGCAACAATGGAATATTAGAATGGAAGGCACCAGGTTTGTTACCGAAAATATATTAGGTCAATATTACCTTAATATCATATTTTATTAAAATTAAAAAAAAATCAAATCTTAAGATAATGCAAACCGGTTCAACGGTTTGAACCGATAGAACCGGATTTACCACCGGTATATAAGACATACCATATTCGGGTTTTACCGGATATTATCGTACCGAACTCGTGTCTGATATCTGGTTTAACCGGTATAACCGGCCGGTTCATACCGGTATTTAAAACATTAGATGCAATAAATAATTTATGAAGAAGCCAGGTAAACATCAAAGTTTCATTTCAAGTTCTATAAAAACAAAGTTTACGAGTATAATTTAAGCTGCGCTTAAACTTGAACTTGAACTTGAACTTGAACTTTTGATTATAATAAACTACTGTAATCATTAAACGAGCACCATCTCGAACCCGAACAGTATTACTTTTCCGGGACATATTTGAGTTCCCTATTGCTTGGATCAGAAAAATATTGACACCCTGATATATATATATATATATATATATATATATATATATATATATATATGACTTTGGAAATCACAGATGAATGCATAAATAAATCCAAGATATAAGTCATTTTTGAACCAAAATGCCGTGTCATCGGTCATGTATATTGCTAGCAACAACGTTTTGTGTACGATGAATTCCACATCAGATATATAAATGTTATTATTTTAACTTTTTATAACACATGAATACATGACATAATTAAGATAAAACACTTATCTAATTTTTACACTTCTCTATTTAAAATTAGTTCAATATTGATTTTTTTTTGTTAGAACATGTCGCGATTTAGTTATATAAAACAGAGACGATTACAAATTAATAGCAGATAGACGAGCAACAAGTGCTGCTGTTGAATAGCAAATATTGGTTTTAGTGATACATAAGAATGTCAAAATATATGTATAAAATATGTTTGATACCCGCACTAATATGTTTGTCATTTCCTAAAATATATATTCCGTGAAGTTAAAGGACCAAATCATAACTTTTGATATAACACAAGGATGAGAATGTAATTTACTATTCTATATATATAACCATACAAAGAAGATTTTAATCATATAGACTCAAAATGGCCTTAGAGAGCACTCTAGAGCTCGAAAACAACAACGATGGAAGAGCGAAAAGTGACGCGAATTTGCTAGTTGCGGAAGGGAATACGGCTGGAGATGACGATGGAACGAAGGGAAAAGTAATAGAGTCGGTAGAGATGACATTTAAGGACACAATGATACCGTCGTGGAAGGGGCAGTTGACACTTAGGGCGTTTGTGGTTAGCGCCATATTGGGTGTCATGTTTAGTTTTATAGTCATGAAACTCAATCTCACGAGCGGTATTATACCATCGCTAAACGTGGCCGCGGGTCTATTAGGTTTTTTCTTTGTCAAGACTTGGACAAAGGTGTTGGAGCGGTGTGGGATCTTGAAGCATCCATTTACAAGGCAAGAGAACACAGTTATCCAAACGTGTGTTGTTGCCACTTCAGGCATCGCATATAGCGGTCGGTATATATCTCTTTCTTTTATAGTATGTACATATTCTTGTGGATTATATATCGAGTCAGGGTCTCTGGAAGTAGTCTTTCTATTTCTACGGGATAGAGGTAAGGTTGTCTACATCTTACCCTCCTCAGACCTTACCTTACCTTTGCTATTGATGGGATTTACTAAGTATGATGATGATGACGACATATTCTTGCGATCGAGAATAGAGTCATGAAATGTGTTAAAGCGGTCGCAAATTAACTTTTTTTAACTGTCACACACCCCTAAAACTCCTAAAATCCATCCATTAATTGCGCACTTTATAGGACTAGAACCGTACTAATTTGATGAGGATAAACACCTGGTTGCAAAAATTTAGTGACTAAAATGAGTTGCAACCGACTATTTTTCTTGACTAAGATCATGTATATATAATTCGACCATGATCGATTTAATGCATTAATTTTAGCTGCTATTTGGTTGATCAAAGTTGAAGCAACATTAAATTACGGTGTAGTATGACGATTTTGACGTCTATTTTGACAAAGACGACTAGAAAACAAGAACATCATTCTCAGGATGATAAAACCATCAAGCAAGCCGGCTACAAAAAGATGAAACTACGAACTTCTAAAGAAGTACACTTATATGAGGTCATTCAAAAAAAAATTTTTATAGGAAGTTAACATGTAA
The DNA here is from genome assembly GCA_030545235.1 of Helianthus tuberosus. Lineage (NCBI taxonomy): Eukaryota > Viridiplantae > Streptophyta > Magnoliopsida > Asterales > Asteraceae > Helianthus > Helianthus tuberosus. The sequence continues at coordinate 30,639,024 of CM060381.1, forward strand.
CATAATACACTAATTAAATTAAAAAGAATAAAAATGCACATTTATATAATATATGATTTTTATAATATTGAAGTACATAAAAGCTATTTGAGTTTAAAAAATAACAAATCTAGATAAAAAGGAGTCAATTGCTGTTTTGCCATATCAACCACAACAAATAGCTACTTTGGGGGGGGGGGGGGGGGGGGGGGGGGGGGGGCGGGGTGGATTGCTTATCAACCAACGTATTGACTTATAACTTTTACAAAAAGGAAGGGGATTTTTAAGGTTGTTGCAATTTGACAGGGGGATTTGGAAGTTACTTATATGGAATGAGCGATGCTATCGCTTCACAGTCATCAGACTCTGACTCGCCTACTCGAGATATGAACATCAAGAACCCGAGCTTGGGCTGGATAATTGGTTTTCTCTTCACCGTTAGTTTCATCGGCCTTTGCTCTGTGGTTCCTCTTCGAAAGGTAGTCAAAACCTATTAACATGTTTCATCAACTAGCAACTCGGTAAATTATTTGCCCAATATAAATATAATAATTTCGTCTTAAGGTGTCACAAGTTATAAATCTTTTTCTTCCCAACAAAAAGATTTAAAACAAAAGTAATTAAGAGTATTTTTTTATCACATTTTACATGCAGATCATGATCATAAAGTTCAAGCTAATATACCCAAGTGGAACTGCAACTGCCCACCTGATTAACAGCTTCCATACCACTCAGGGTGCCAAGCTTGCCAAGTATATATAACTTGTTTCAAACTACATAAAATATAGAGTAAACAGCCAAAATGGTCCTCGAGGGTTTGGTCACTTTTGCTACTTTAATCCAACACTCAAACATTTTGAATCTGGGTCCCTATGGTTTCAATTTTATTGCCATTTTCATCCAAAATCAAAATCTGGTCAGATTTTTCAATTAACATCCAGCTTTTTTTGTCTTTTTTCTCCCTTTTAATAAAGGGCAAAATGGTCTTTTAACGTTTTATTATAACAAATTTAAAAAATCTGATCATTTTGCCCTTCATTAAAAGAGAGAAAAAAGACAAAAAAACTGGATGTTAACTGAAAAATGTGACTAGATTTTGCTTTTGGATGAAAATGGCAACAAAATTGAAACCACAGGGACCCAGATTCAAAAGGTTTGAGTTTTGGACTATGGCAAAAGTGACCAAACCTCAGGGACTATTTTGGCAGTTTACTCTAAAATATATATGTATAAGTTTCTTGTATAAGAAACAAATATTGAATATGTATTAATTAATTATACAGGCAACAAGTGAGCGCATTAGGGAAGTTCTTCTCCTTGAGCTTCCTATGGAGTTTCTTTCAATGGTTCTTTGTTTCTAATGAGGATGATTGTGGTTTTCAAAACTTCCCTACTTTTGGCCTCAAAGCTTACCATAACATGTAATCACTACTACCCTTTGTCATATTTACATGCATTTTTTTATATATATTTTCATCAACTTAATAATGCAATAAATATGTATGTGTATAGGTTTTACTTTGATTTCTCAACTATGTATGTTGGAGTAGGAATGATATGTCCATACATTATAAACGTTTCCTTGCTACTTGGTGCAATCCTGTCATGGGGGATTATGTGGCCGCTCATTGAAACACAAGAAGGCCACTGGTACAAAGCTGGTCTTGGTCCCAGCAGCTTTCATGGCATCCAAGGTTATAGGGTAATCAAATTATATTCACTTATTTTTAATCCATTACGAAAGATTTGGATACTTTAGGACCTTGTTTTTTGTGGGAAAATTGTCGTTATAGCGACGAATTGTTGACAAAAAGCCTTTGTTAGAAAAACCGCAGTGGGAAAAATTGCGACAACATTTAGACAAATTAGCGACAAAACAAATTCGCTGCTAATTTGTCATAAAATTCCGAAATAAAGTGTTTTATGATAATTTCCCTTGACTAAGTTTTTAATATTATTTATATTTAATAATAACTAGTGTTACTAAATCCGCGCGTTGCGTGGTGGGTGGGTATCAGTTCGTTTAATTAAGGTACTCACACTCGTTATAGCAACCAATAGAGAAAAAAAATCATGATATGACTAAAAATATACCAACACAGCAGGAATTTGATCGGTATCGGTTTATTTTGTTACGTCACCTACACTCATTACAGCAACCCATAGAGAAAAAAATCTTGATATGATCAAAAAATACTGACACGTGAATTACATCGATAAAAAACAAACGCAAGTTACATAAGACTATGGGGTATGGGGCGGGGGTTGGGTACAAACACCCACGTCACCACCCCGGGTGAGCTTGGGTTTCGGCGTGGCCCCTTAGGCGGGGGTTTCAGCCCGGGCGTTGGGCGGGGCTACGAACATGACATGGCGGAACCCCGTTGGCCAAGAGCACTAGCCCTTTGAAATTGGTTTTTTTTTCCACGCCACCCCAGCCACGCCCCACCATACCCCTTTGAAATTGGCTTTCGGTCTTGGGTGCCACATACTCCACGTGTCGCACCATGCCCCCAACCCACGCCCCACCATACGCCACCGTCTAAGATATATAAAAGAACCACATAACACATGTAAAAAACCATAACACATGTAAAAAACCACTAAATACCACATATAAAAAAAGCTTAAAAACAAATGTACTGTTCATTCACTTTATCTTTTATTAATATACAATAGTAACAACAGCAACAATATTTATAATACTTTATTAATCTAAATGCTATTGAAAAAACTATGCTTTCCAACCATATATACTAGTGTCTTTTTACTTTACCGACCATTAATTTTATTTTTATTACATTTAGTGACGATTTTCCAACTAACGCTGAATAAATTATTATTTTTTTACAGAATTTACCGACAAATTTCCGAAAAACAACAAATAAATAAATAAATTGGTTTTACTGACATGTTTCCGACAAAAAGTAAACTAACAATTATTTTTGTTCTTACAGACAGAATTCATTTTTTATTAATACTTTTAATTTTAGTTTGTAATACTGTTGTTAAACATTCATTAAATAGTTACATATTTTGTCGGTAAACTGTCGAAAAATGAAATAGTGTAGCGACTATTTCCGACGAAGTAAATGGTTGTTGCTACTTTGTCAGAATGTTATGGTAAAAAACAAGGTTCTTTTTTGGTGTGACATTCGTTGGAAATGTCGTGGGTAAATTGTCAGAAATTCTCGTGGGAAATAAATACAGTTTTCTACCAGCTCTAACAAACTCATCCCTATATTGTTGTAGGTTTTCCTCGCCATAGCCATAATCCTTGGAGATGGACTCTACAACTTCGCCAAAGTACTTGGAAGTACCGGAATCGCGTTGTACGGTCAGCTAAAAAACCAAGAATCAAGAGCCGTTCTACCGCTAGCCACCACTGATGGTGTGAGCCAAGAAGCTACATCTTTTGATGACCAGCGTAGGCTGCAAATGTTTATGAAGGATCGGATACCAACATGGTTAGCCGTTGGCGGGTACGTAGCAATAGCTGCGGTTGCAACGGTTACACTCCCTCAGATATTCGACCCACTTGAATGGTACTATGTGGTTGTAATTTACCTTTTCGCCCCAGCATTAGCGTTTTGTAATGCGTACGGATGTGGGCTTACTGACTGGTCGCTAGCGTCAACTTACGGGAAACTGGCTATTTTCGTGATCGGCGCGTGGGCTGGTAAGTCGCAAGGTGGTGTGTTGGCTGGGCTAGCCGCGTGTGGGGTGATGATGAACATAGTTTCAACCGCTTCGGACCTAATGCAAGATTTCAAAACTGGATACTTGACCCTGGCTTCACCACGGTCCATGTTCGTGAGCCAAGTGATTGGGACCGCAATGGGGTGCGTGATTGCACCGTGTGTGTTTTGGATCTTCTATAGTGCTTTTCCGGATCTCGGGCAACAAGGGTCCGAGTACCCAGCACCATATGCGGTCGTGTATAGAAATCTTGCTATTTTGGGAGTCGAAGGGTTCGGGTCGCTCCCAAAGCACTGTTTAGCACTTTGTTACGCGCTTTTTGCGGCTGCAATCCTTATAAACGTGGCTAGAGACACCGCGCCCAAAAAGTGGGCTAGGTTTGTTCCGATCCCTATGGCAATAGCGATACCGTTCTACATTCCACAGCCATTCGCCATCGACATGTGTGTGGGGAGCTTGATTCTTTTCATATGGGAAACAAGGGACAAAGCGAAAGCTGATGCTTTCGGACCAGCTGTGGCTTCCGGTTTGATTTGTGGTGAAGGGATCTGGTCTGTGCCCAAGTCCATATTGGCTTTGGCCAAGGTGAACCCCCCGATTTGCATGAAGTTTTTGTCGAGGCGTACGAATCTAAAGGTCGATGATTTTCTAGCGACGCTAAGTCGTTAGCGTCAAATAACACCTTCTCGTGTTGTTGCGCGTTTTTAGTACTTTATATGTTGTAAATTTTCGTTTCATAAACTATCTTTTGGGTATTTTGGATGTTGATTATATGGAGCATATGTACTATGTTATGTATAAAGCCACCTTGTATATATATGTGCATCCTGGGAAACGAGTCAGAGTTTGGTTTGAAATAAGTCATTATTGGCTTAAAAATCTTTTTTAACCTTGGTTGGTGCAACACCTTCAAATGATATGGTTCAACTTTTGACTAGATAGATTAATGGGACACACGTTTCCAGTCACCATTTTAAATTATCTATAGAACACATGTATCCAGTAAACCTTAAGACTTGCAAAAAATCAAAATAAAATATTCCCATATTCACAAAACAAAGTGAACACATCATACCTTAAGATTTTAATTATATAAAAAACAACTACCCTACAAACGACAACAAGTAATTCAAGATTATCCTCCAATCCCACAATTACAATCCAAACTACTTCAAAGTTTTGCAGCATCACTCATTACTCAAAAAACCATGAAATTACAAATCTTTTCAGTTCCACCAGCAAAGCAAATCATCATTCAATCAATCCACATTCATTTCAAAACTTCTTTCGGCATTTATATCAAATCCGCCACGTTCATCGGCATTTCATCGATCTGGGTACTGTAGTACTGCTCTATATCTCTCAGAATTTTGATATCATCAGTTTTCACAAAGTTTATAGCAACACCCTGCAAACCAAAAAAGATTGCAGATTAACTTCAGTCCTAGAAAACATATTTAAGTTAAATGATTAAAAATCAAAATAACATTGTTTAAAAAAGACAGTAAAGTAAATATAATCCTTAATAACCTTTCGTCCAAAACGACCAGATCGACCTATACGATGAATATAAAGCTCTCGATTATTTGGGAGGTCATAATTAATGACCAGAGAAACCTGTAAAACACAGCATGAAATAACATATTAATAATAGGAAAATAAAAGTATAACAACATAAAATGAGATAATCAGATAAGGTGTTGACTTGCCTGTTGAACATCCAATCCCCTGGCCCACACATCTGTGGTAATCAAGACACGAGTAACACCAGATCGAAACTCTTCCATAATTGCATCTCTCTCTTTCTGAGGCATGTCTCCATGCATTGCTGATACAGTAAAGTTATTCTCACGCATCTTTTCAGTTAACCAATCAACCTACACACATACAAAATGAGACTAGGTTGTTAAAATTGATAACTTCCGTAATATACAAAACAAAATAAGATGAATCACAATTAATTAATTACCTTTCGCTTTGTGTTACAGAAAATTACAGCCTGGGTAATTGTAAGAGTATCATAAAGATCACACAGAGTATCGAACTTCCAGTTTTCTCTTTCTACCGCAACGAAGAATTGTTTTATTCCCTACCGTAATAAAACATGTAAGTTAAAATACAAGACATTTAGACAGTCCGACAGACAGAACAATTCTTAGCAAGCAACATATGTGATACCTCAAGAGTCAATTCATCACGTTTTACAAGGATTCGAACAGGATCAGTCATGAATTTGCTGGTCATCTCCAATATTTCATTAGGAAGGGTAGCAGACACCAAACAAACCTGCAATAATGATGTATGTTAATACTTAACATGATGCATATAGTTCTGAATGAGAGAAAGTGTAATTTTAAACTCAGTGGTGATACTTAAGAAAACACCAAACTAAGTTTCAACTGAATGAAAAAGACTCAATGGTGACATATAAAAGAATGGAAAATGGAAAACAAGCTTCAATTAAGATTTAGAAATAAGCAAACAATAACATATAATGTAACTGCTAAAAAACATCCAGATTACTGTAACAATACGTGGAGTAGTTTGTCAAATATGTGTCATATCACATGATTTAATATATCTACTGTATATATTCCTTTTACACTTTGAACCCTTCATGCCAAACTTCTTAAAATATTAAATATAAAATACTATATACTAATTGTGTTAATAGTTTATCACAAAGATGATACGACATAAGATATGCAGTTAATATCGCTGACATATCACCGATGACCGATATATCGGTTATCGGTCCCCATGGTCAAATATCGGTGTCAAATATCAGTACCGATATTATCGGCGATATTGACCGATATTTGACCAATATATTACCAATTTTCCCGATATCAGTATCTTTTTCTTGAAGTCTTACTTGTTAAATGTTGGTGTTTTGAGTCTTAATAAGTACCTACTTGCTACAATTGTTAGTGTTTCGCAAGTTGCAAAAGATTAGTTTGTTAATGGTAGGAGAGTATACTGAATTATTAGTGTTAAATTGCTATACATATATAAATTCCGCATGATATTAAAATTACCGATATCCCACTGCGATAACCGATATCTCAAATATCGGTCCTTGACTGATATCCGATTTTTTACCACATTAACTGCATAGCTGAGCCTCCACCAATTTATTAACAGCCCTAGTTCTAGTGTAAGCTATACTGTGGCGTATCGAGTTAGTCCCACAGCATAGTAGAAAATAAAGAGAAAAGAAAGATAGAGAACCTGAAGCTCTGGTGGAAGGTATCGATAAACATCATAAATCTGATCCTTAAAGCCTCGGCTCAACATTTCATCAGATTCATCCTGTTAAAATTTTAGAAACTCACACACATCAATCAACATCCAAACAAGACGTAGAAAAATTTGGACATGTGGCAACTCTAATTAAAAAATTTTAAATTGTAAGGATAAAAGAAAACAGAAAACTCACAAGAATTAGCAATTTAATGGCTCTAGTTCTCAATGTTCTTCTCTTGATCATGTCACAGACTCTGCCAGGTGTTCCAGAAACAACATGAACTCCATTTTCTAACTTTCTAATGTCCTCCCCGACGCTTTTTCCACCAATGCATGCATGGGCTTGTATACTGATGAAATCACCAATAGCCAGTATTTGTTTCTCTGTTTGCGCTGCAAGCTCTCTTGTAGGTGATAAAATCAAAGCTTGGACCCTGCATATGAGAATAAAAATCTAATCAACAAAACTATAACATTAAGAAAAAAAAAAGAATGAGAACTAATCAAATTTCCCATTTCCCAATAATGAAAATAACCACTAAAAACTAAAAAGAAAAGGCATAAACCAACTAAACAAACATGAAGTAGTAACATCATCATTAACATACAGAACTTAGCAAAAAGCATAAAAAAAGCAAAACCAAATAATAAAACATCCATAAACTATACAGCTGCAATAAGTGCTTAATTAAGTTAACAGCTAGACATTACAACCAAAAAAGACAATACAACTTCATAAAGTCCATACTTTTTTCATGATTCATTGGCATCCCACTTTCAACTCTACTTACAATTCTGTTGGGTGATGTAGGCTCGTTAGTGGCAGCCGACCCTAATGTGTTCTATGCAGGTTTGGGCCTAACTTGCAAATTAAGTTTCCTAACCCTAGATTAGTCTCTATACATTGATAGCATTGTACTTATAATTCCTTAAGCAAATTAAATACATAGTTGCATCACAGTGAACATAAGTCACATCAACCGAACCGCTTTAAATCTTTGTGTTTATTTATTGCTTTCGTATTTTAATCCTAACAAATTACTCACTTGGCTACAACAATAGTGCTTCAAAACTAACCCTAAAACAACAAATTATTACAGAAAACTTGCTATTAAATAAACAAACAGATAAATTAAAACAGAAGATAACATACTCTCTGGAAGAGGTGTCAACAATCTGGCAAACGGTTAAGGCAATCATGGAGGTTTTTCCGGTACCAGATTGGGCCTGAGCGATGACGTCACGGCCTTCAATAATTGGGCGAACAGCTCGCTGTTGAATTGCAGAGGGTTTCTCGAATCCGTGCTGGTAAATACCGCGAAGAAGATCGTCTTTGATTCCCATCTGGTCAAAGGTCATGATTGGCTCCACTCCTTTAGATGTTTCGAACACCAGCTTCTCGTCGTCCACCATCGTGTTCCGTCGTCCCCTGTTCGCCGGCACCACTGACGTTCCCGCCATCCTAATTTCGCCTTTCGAATGTTCTAGGGTTTGTTTGGTTTGATTGAGAAAGAAAGAAAGAATGACTAGACTGACGAGGTTGGTTGTATATAGGGTTTATCTTAGGTTAGCTTGAGTGGGTTTTCTAATGGCACACCTACTGTCTATCTGCACACTTTTTTAATTCAATACGCATCGTATAGGCCTATACGATACGTATTGAAATAAAGTAAAAAACATGGCAGACTTACAGGTGCAGGTTATGTCTGGCGGCGGGCTTGATACACATCGTATAGGCCTATACGATGCGTATCAGGCCACTGTTTTTTTGAATTTATTTTTTGTTGTTTTGTGTCGAATGCGAACCCGAGCTTTTACACACGAATATGTGGTTCTCAATTTGCGGAACATAATCCCAGATTGTTTAAAGAAGCACTTTTATCATGTGTCATATTAGATGTGTTATGGTGAGATTTTTCAAGTTTGCACAGTGGGAGAAAAGACCAGCACCTCTGTCAGTATTGTCCTCTAAATTCGCATAAACATATATTCGTTTCATAACCTCCTCCTCTAAATCAACCACAACTCACCCGATACATCTCCTATTATGATTCGAAACATTCACGAACCACAATGGACTTAGACTCATACTACTCTAATATGACACATGATAAAAGCGCTTCTTTAGACAATCTGGGATTATGTCCATTTTATGACACATGACACGGCACGCTTACCTTAATCACATCTTCCATGGAGTCACAGATCCGACAATAGGGCCCAGGGATCTTATGTCTACCCGAGACCGACCTCTGGATCACACATGATAAAAGCGCTTCTTTAGACAATCTGGGATTATGTTCCGTTTCTTCAAGATTTACGTCTGATGTCCAAGTTTGATCACATTTGACTTCATCTGCGGCAGTCCAATGACTTTCTTGGTTCAATAATCCGACAATAGGGCCCACGGATCTTATGCCCACCCGAGGCCAACCTCTGGATCACACATGATAAAAGCGCTTCTTTAGACAATCTGGGATTATGTTCCGTTTCTTCAAGATTTACGTCTGTGTAACACCCCGAAAACGGGTTTGGTAATCAAACCACGTTAATATTTAAAATACGGGTAAAGTACCGTTAGTGGTAAAATTAACCATGAAAATATTAAGATTCATATAACTAAATCTAATATTTATTACAAATGGGAAAGAATGCTTTTGAGAAAATAAAGTTTATAGAAGGCTGAGTTAACGGGACTTAAAATAAACTTAGTAATGAATTCCCCGAACCCACTAATTTAACTAGGAATGTTTAACCTAGTTAATAAGTAAGAAGATTGTTAAAAATTAAATGGGTTGTGGCCTACTTAATAAACTAACCAAACAAGAGAGGCTAAAGTGGATAAACTTGAAAGTTTAATTATAAAAGAAAACTTAAAAATTAAAACACACATTATTAATAAATTGTTCGCCGCGAAACAACCGTCGGTCAAACCCACGTTCAAGTATATCCTGACCGTAATAATTCAGGTGGTTACCTTCAAGATTTAATCTCATCCGTTCAAACCCAAAAAAATTTGGCAGTTTGTTTTTTCAACGCAAGTTAAGTTTTGATGTGTTTTCTGCATGTTTCTCGCTACGCGGGTACGCTCCCTCAACCTTGTCGGTTCATCTTGGATAACTTCTACGTGGTAGTTAGCATACAAGATGTATATATATGTCCGTGCATGCTTTGCATTACATCTTTTTCAATAAAGCATATCACTATAAGGTGGTTACATATTTTATGTGTTTATGATGTTTGTTATGTTTTGATAATAGTTTCTTATTTAGTTTGTTTGTTTTGCTTCAGTTATGATCGATGATAATGCTGTGTATGATGAGGATTCAATTACGGGGAAAAATGTAAGTTGTTAATTTATATGGTATTGTGTTTATTTAACCATGTTTGTTCATTTGAATAATGATGCTTTGTTTTTTAGTTTGTTGGGTTGGACAGCGTTGTGGAAATGATGCAGCCAGTAGATATGAAGTCTTCTAATATAGTTGGAAATGTAATATCATTTTGTTTTGTCAAGTATTGGGATTTACATAGCATTGTGTTTTTTAATATTATTTTTATGTTTGTAGGAATCCTTTGTGTTATTATAGTAAAAAATCATTGACATGCTTTTTTTGTCAGGTTGTAGCTGACGAGTGTGTGGATGGTCATTTGTATGAATTTTCTTATTGCTCTAATGAGAATGTACATATTTAGAAGCAAGCTTATGATGAAGTTTCTGTTATTATTTATGATATTGTGTGTTACTTAAAATCATTGTTTTATTTAAAGCTATTGTGTTTTTTGTGATGCTTTTTTTGTAATATACTATGACAACAGTGGTTGACAGTTGTTTTTTTTTTCTTTTCCAGTTGTTTTTTTTTTTCTTTTCCAGGTGGTGGCTGACAATATTTTATCATGTTGTGTATTTTTAAAAATCATTGTGTTTTTTTACAGATACTGTGTTTTTTGGTTTATTTTTGTAATATACTATGACAACAGTGATTAACAGTTGTTTTTTTTTTCCCAGGTTGTGGCTGACAACATTTTTGTGGATGATTATTTTCAAAAGTTGAGTGAGATATCTGATGAAACTAGAGATGTATGTAATAATTCTTTTATAACTGTAAGATAACATTGTTTTAGTTCAACATGGTAGTTTATTTTATTAATGAGTATATTGTTTTTCAGTTTGAAGAATTGTTTGGAGTACTTCCTGACTCGACTATGTCTTCAATCGGATCTGCAAAGGTAAATCGTTTATGTTAAAGTATGTAAATTATTTTGTTAGTGATAGTTGGTGATGTTTATGCTGAATCTTATTATGTTTGCTTATATTTTGTTTTATAAATTTCAGAATAAAGCTAAAGGCTTTGACTTGGAGTTTGGTGCATTGGTTGGATGTCCTGACAATTCCATAAAGCATGAGATCAACAAGGTTGGTTCCATATCTATATGTTTAGTTGTGTTTAGTTAATATTCTAGATGAGTGACTGTCATATTATTCTCTAGCCTCGTAATTTCAGAAGAATTAATCAAAGGGTAAAGGCGCTGAAGAATTGGAAGTGGGATGAGGTGATTGAAATCGACAGTTTTGGCGAAGATTAGTTATGTTGTTTTTTATGTATGATGATGGTTATTATATTTTGGTAATGATACTGTGTTGAGTTGGAGTTTTTTTATGTGTGTATTTTCTTTTCCTTTAAAAATGCATGTTTTTCTTTGTTTGTAATATTTTCGTTATAATTTAAAGGGTAATTAATATTTTCGTTGATTCATGCATAGTAAGCCGTGTACCAGTTTAAGTTTCCCGTGTTTAATTAATGGTTTGTGTGTTTATAGTAATAACTGTATGTAAACGTGTGTCTCTTCAGTTTTTTGTATGATTGTATCGTTTCCCGGAGCAATTTTTACATCATGTAACCATTGCTGCCATTAATAGTTCCACGTTAGTGACCATAAGCCTTTCATATATATATGCAGACATTTCATGTATATCGTATCTCAAGTTATTTAAGTTTTTCAATGGCTTCATCAAGTAATCAAGGAGAAGATTTGAAGGAACTGTTTTATAAAGCAGTGATGGAAGAATTGGAAGCTGAGTTAGAGTTTTCTAAAGATCTAAGGAAATGCTTTCATTCTTTGAAGACTGGAGTTGGCTCTCGTGATGATGTAACTGAGACGTTGCGTTTATTGCCTCCAACTGCTGTTCGTGACCTGGCACTTTTGAATAATGGTGAGAATGGGAACAAAGATGTTCAGTTAATGGCACAGATATTAGAGATATTTAGACAAGTTAATGAGTCAATGGAGTTGAAGCGTAGGTTTTTACTTTCCTTATAAGTAGTTTTGTTAAGTTTAGTGATAGTTGTTGTTATAGTGAAGTGGTTTGTATTCAATTATTAAGAGTTATTGGTGGTATTTTTATTTTAATGGAATGTTTTGATTTGTTTCTTGAAAGTTACTCTGGGTGAATTGTGTTTTTTATTATGGTCGTTTTTTTATTGTGGTTATTTAATCATATATAATTTCAAACATTTAATTTAATATCTTCAGTTTAATTTCTTCGAGCGACCATCTGGAGAATTGTAATTGATTTGGTTTATTTTGATGTTAAATTGTGCCTGAATATAGAGTTGCACACATGAAAAAAACACTATCTATATCATAAACATCTAACTTTGATAGATCTCATCTATCTTTATTTAATGGTGTTAGCAATTGCTATGTTAATCAATTTAAAAATAGTTACTTAAAAGTTTTAAATTGTGTGAATTAAATGTAAGAATATAAGAGCAGTTGTAGTTACTAATCGCAATCGAATAAAAAGTCATTATTATCTTAAATATAGACATGGTTATTGATGTTCTTAATAGGGATGTTATGCAATGGTTCATCTCAATTGAATAGGCGGACCACTGTTTTTGGTTCAAACATCTGTTAGGCATCAAAATGTTTTCAGAAAATCAAAAATCCATCCTTATAAATAGTTAAAATGAAATTTTTTCATAAACCTTAAAAGTCTGACTTAACCACTGTTTTTGGTTCAAACATCTGTTCTACTAAATGCTGTCCACTGCTGAAAGTCAACCCCTGTTCTCTCATTTTCTTGATAATCACTGTTGTTCAAAATCAGTGTTTTATCCACTGATATAGCTATCCACTGATAGCTAAAATCACCCACTGCCTTCATTTTGACCGTTGCAACCACTGATATTTGTTTCATCACTGGTTCCCTAAACAGCTGTCCTCCATTATTCATCCTTCCATCAGAGGTTGGCACGTGGTCAGTTCTTAGCCATCAGATCTTTGTAACCGCTGCCACGTCAGCATTCACTTTTTCACTTTATAAAACCCTGCCATAAACCCCCAAACAGGGTTTTCACTCGAATCGAATTCAAAATTCCTTTCTCAAAACAGTTTTCCCCCAAAACAAATTCTCCCACAACCTTCATCGTCTAAAGCAAATCTTTTCAACTCTTTTCAATCATGGTGAAAAAGGCCAGCAAATCTAAAGCAAAGGAGCCAGCCACGGTTGAGATTCCGTACAAATGGTCTCACAATTACTTGGGTATCTTTGAAAAACCCAGTGACACCAAAACCTTCAATTCCATCATCGACACATTATCATCCACAAAGTACAGAACTTTGCTCACTTGCAATGCAACCATCTACATTGATACTCAACGAGAATTTTGGAAGAATGCCACTCTTGAGAAGGTGGACAAAAAGGTTGTTGCCATCGAATCCACAATAAAAGGTGTAAAAATATCTATCACACCTCAAGCCATATCTGAAGTTTTTGAGCTCAACGATCTTAAAGGTAAAAATTCTTTTTTGAAAACAGAGTACCAAAGAGATTTTCTTGAAAGAGGGTATGGAGAAGAGATGAAAATAGATACTTTACAAAAGGGTAGTTTTCCATCTGCTACAAGGTTTTTATTTCATACCCTCCTTATGTGTGTTTCTAACAAAACCACAATGAAATCCCATTGAAGATACAATATTTGGGTTATGCTATACTTCAAGATGAAAATTTTAATTATTCCCAGCTAATCTTCGATAATTTGGTCAAAAATGTTGAGAAAAAGGCTTTTCTATTATTTCCAAGATTTTTGAGTTACTATTTTGATAAAAAAAAATCAAAAGATAATGCCCGTGTACTTATACAGGGTCCTCCTTTTCAAATAAAGAGTTTAACTGCTGAAACATTCACAAGAATGTTTAAACCTACAAAAACACAAGCAGAGGTGCCTGAGCAGATTTTAGCAGTTACCACTGCTCCTCCGGTATCTGCTGCTGAGCCCACTGCTCCAGGTGATCATAGTAGCACACCCACTGCTATGAAACCCACACCTGCCATTACCAAAAAGCCTAAAAAGAAATCATCCAAAAAGCCCCCCAAACCAAAACCAAAATCAAAGGCAACTCTAGAAGATGAGATACCAGAGCAACTGCCAGTGATAGCACAAAAGTCACAAGAAACCACTGCTGCTACTTCCTCACAGTAGATGGTAGAAATATCTCAACCCATGCCTCAAACTCCTCCTGCTTCTTCACAAAAAGAACAGGTTGTACACATCGGGACATCATAATATGATGCTCTAGAATCACTTGATTCTATCATCCACAGCCCACTTCCCGGGGCAAATTCTCTTTCCACTCCTATCCTCACTTCACAAATTCCACCATCCATAAAACCCTTATTGGATGCAGTTGATATTGCCCAGACACAAATCAGTTCTTCTCAAATACCTGTCAATGAGAACATACATCAACAAGTGACTGAGTCTGGTGTTTTTATCTCTGTTAACCCACCAACAACAAATGAGGAGGCTACACTGCTGGAATTGCCTGAAATTCCAGTCAGTAGTTCAAGTGGAGCAGCAACTACAAATGTTGGATCAACAGATCTACATTTGGCCAGTTGTTTCATCAATCAGACTCCCTTAAAGGCAATTCCTTCCATAGCACCTCTGATATCCACCAGTGAGTTTGTTATGACCACTGGTACCATCAAAAGGTTATCAAGTGTTGAAGGAAGAAGACCCCAGTACCAAGAACAAGGGGCATCATTGGGTGACTTTTGGAATTCGTTCCCTAAATCACACATTGATACAACCACTGCCGGTGGGGAATCAGATGATCCCATTAAGTTGGGTGATGATTTAAAATATCAGGAATTGACGGCTAGAATTGATAGTCTTGATACATCTGTTGCTGAAATAAAAGATATGATGCAACAGTTGTTGAAAGCTCAAAAGGTCCCAACCACTGCTACTCCAGCTCAAGCACCTGCACAACCTGCACCTGCTGCAAATGAGTTATGGAACTTATTTCAACCACTGCTCCAACAACAAAGACAATTGGCTGATCAGCAGCATGAGATACATGTTCAAAAGCTGAGAAACATGATAGAATCAAGGTTTAAAGATACCCAAGCTGACATCAAGGCTATAAAAGCCCACATTCTAAACACCACTGGCACTGTTCCTCCCACTATTCTCTTCATTGATAATCCATTACCAGATAATGCCAAAAAGGGGGAGAAAATCAAGCAGTGGAAGAAGAAGGGAATTGAAGATGGTCTTTATATTGAACCAGAAAAATCAAACATGACTAAAGACATTCCATTGCCAGATGGTAGTAAAAAGATTGATGTTACCACAAATGCACTTGCTGAAGCAAAAGCAAGTGTAAAAAGGGATAGAAAGGCTAAGGATGAAGCCAGGTGGGAACAGGAGAAAAGAGCTTTTATGGAGCTGAATGTGCAAGGTCCTTCTGAACCAATGGATAATGAAAATCCTAAGGATAAAAAGAAGAAGCCCATTAGACAAAGCATGTCTCCAAAACCACCTTTCAAAGGCTCCAAACATCAAACCTCCACCCAAATAGCTGTTGAATCACCTGCTGTATCAACAACTGTTGGTACTTCAGTGGTTTCAGCAGTTGTTAAACCAAAAACCACCACTTCAACACACACCACTTCAACACACACCACAACCACTGCCATACCACCACTACCAGAAATCACTTCACCACCAAGGATACTATCACCACCAAAAACAACTTTACCACCATCATCTCCTGCTAAAAAGCAGAAGACATCAGGTGTTAAAACATCTGTTGTAATGACAATAGGGGTTGAAACACCAGTTGTTTCAACAACTGTTAGTCAACCACCTTCCACCACTCAAATCAATACTTCACAACCATCCAACACACCACCTACCTCTCCTAAAGTAAAAAAGGAGAAGGGTAATTTTACCTGATGATGATTCTCCATCATCACCACCCACATCTTCACAATCTCATGCACTTGTCAATATTCCAAATCCTGTTCCTCTCTCTTCAACCCAAGTTCAACAACCAATCACTGTCATCACTCCTGCAGGTATCTAATATCCTCTAGAACTCGCAGCAGTCAGAGAAGAGATCAAATCCTTCTACTTTGAGGATGACCCTGCTAAAAGGATGTTTCCATCAGTTGAAGGATATCCTAGGCCAAAAAATATTGAAGAATATTTGCAAGTTAAGGCTCAACAAGCAGAGGATAACTGTAAAAGAGATTCACAATGAAAGTCTGACAAAGAAATTCAAAGGCATTATCACTTTTTGCTTACACAAGTCAAATCTTTAGAGCAGTTTGCAAAGAATGTATGTCGACAAATTTCAGAAAGAGCAGATGAATCCTTGAGAAAAGATTATATTGAAAACATCATGGCCCATAAGAAATACAAGGGAGAAAAATACATGTACAAAGATTGGACCATGCCTGAGCTTGAAAGTGAAGCAGCCAGGATTCAAGAAATGATTAAAAACAAGGTTAAACACACTCCTCCTGATTGGGCAAAGTATAAGAAGAATGTACCTGAAAAGACATTGGAGCTGAAGAGAATGAAAGAGGAACTAATTGCTGCTGATTATGGTTCTAAAAATCAAGTGATGAAATGGAAAGAAGACAAAGTCAGGACCACCTACAAAAGGTTGGAGGAACTAAGGAAGAAAGATCCAAGGGTTCCACAAAAACCTGACTATCCTGAAGCAGAGGTTTCAACAAGACCACCAAAGCTGCAAATCAGGAGATCCACTGCTCCAGCTGGTGCTGCCATCTATAAAAGAAGACAACAAAAACAGTTGGATGCTGAAACAGTGGATGAATTAATGGCAGGAAATGACCTTGTAAAAGAGGGTATTAAGAAGATGATAGCAGAAACTCTTGGATTGAATCAACCTGCAAGCACTGCTCAGTCAGTCATCACCAGGCCAGCATCACCAAACTCCTCATCCAATAAAAATCTCCCAAGAAACCCTCTGGACTCTAAAGGACATATAAGGGAACTGTTGATGAGGCAATAAAGATCTACAATAATGAAGGGTTTTGGCATCATCTGTTCCAGGGGGAGATTGTTGGGATTGAACCCTACCAAAGGAATAGTTGATTAAAGCCAAAACCGGATCAGGACAGTGGATTCATCATAAGCAGATGTTTGCACTAAACTTTCCCCTTGAAAGTGATCCTAACATCTGATGGACTCAAATATTGCTCTTGCAACAACTACTGTTCTAAAGACTGATGCTGTTAAAATACTGATGCTCTATCTACTATTGTTCCCTAAGTACTGCTGAAGACACAAGCCCTGCCCATTCAAGGACTGATCACCTTTGAAGAAAGCACTGATGCTCAACATCAGTGCTTAGACTACAACAGTGAAAAGTTGAAGCAGTAGTTTACTTATATGTTTTGTATTTTACTTATAATTAGTAATTTGTAATCAGTGGTTATAATAGATGTAAGTGAAGTTATCCTATAAACCTGATAACATGAATTATGTTTTTTACAATGGTTTGTGTTTTATTAACGAAATTGTATTGTGTTTTTTTGGCTTTTGTGTAATATCCTTGGGAGATTTTGATAACATCAATTGTTTTTTTTTTCTGTATATGTAACCTGCATGTTTATCATTTATTACAACTCATGAATGTGTGTTAAAAAGCAGTTGTAGAAGAGTGAAAACTGTTAACATCAACAGTTGATTTTTATTACTTTTACTATAGATGTAGGTGAAATTGTTCTACAAACCTGATAATATGAATTGTGTTTTTTACAGTGATTTGTGTTTTACTTACGAAATTGTATATATATTCTATCTTTTATGTTTACAGGATGATGGTACTCTGCGATTTCCAAACGAATTAAAAACTTTGGTGGATAAATTGTTTGCATTCAAGATTGAAGTCAGCGAGACTAACTTGACATATTGTGATGAAGAATACGAGATTCAAAGAATAACTGACGATGAATCAGTTGTTGTTCAAGTTAAACAAATGTCTGGGATTAGTCAGGTACTATGAACTTTTAACTGAAGTATTATAGTTGTCTTTTGTTAATAAACTTTTTCAATTTTGGTTTAGAGCTGTATGCCTGATGATAAGAAGAATGGTACTCCAATTTCGCTTGTGATGAGTTCCAATGGTGATACAATTGATAAAAAACATGTTCAATATATAACATATAAACTAGAACTAGAAAACGTATATATTTATAAACACGGTTACATAGTAGCCTTCCAAACTATGTAAAGTTTGGAACTAACAAACATGTTAACTTACTTATAAACGTATATATTTCAACAGTTGTGTGATAAACTCTTCTGCGTTGTTCTTGAAATCTGATGGGGGAGAGTGGAGGACATCATCAAGCTATCCGATGCTGCTCCAGGTTCGCTTGTAATTGTTATCACTGATGATGCCGACTTTTCTGTTTAGTTCTTCATATGCTCCCTTTTCTTCGAGCGACCATAGAGAGAATTGTAATTGATTTAGTTTATGTTGATCTAACTTTGATAGATCTTATCTATCTTTATTTAATGGTGTTAGCAATTGCTATGTTAATCAATTTAAAAATAGTTACTAAAAAATTTTAAATTGTGTAAATTAGATGTAAGATTTTAAGTTAGTACGTATGACAATTTGATGTATAAGAATATAAGAACAGTTGTAGTTACTAATCGCAATCGAATAAAAAGTCATTATTATCTTAAATATAGACATGGTTATTGATGTTCTTAATAGTTGGATAATAAGTCATTGTGTTTTTTACAATGGTTTGTGTTTTGCCAACGAAATTATATATTATAGTATATATTGTGTTTTTTTGGCTTTTGTGTAATATCCTTGGGAGATCCTGATAACATCAATTACTTTTTTTGTATATGTATTCTGCATGTTTATGATTTATTGTATATTATAGTATACATTGTGTTTTTTTGGCTTTTTTGTAATATACTTGTGAGATCTTGATAACATTATCTGTTTTTTTTTTTTTTTTTTTTTTTGTATATGTATCCTGCATGTTTATCATTTATTACAAGTCATTATTATCTTAAATGTAGACACTGTTATTGATGTTCTTAAATAATATTCTCATGACATAAATATAATCTACATTTGGTTGTGTTGATAGTTTTTTTAATACTTTTGTAAACATGTATCTTTGATAGATCTCATTTATCTTCATTTAATGGTGTTAGCAATTCCTACCTTAATCAATTACAAAAAATTAATTAAATATTTTAAATTGTGCGAATTAGATGTAAGATTTTAATTTAGTATGTATGACAATTCAAGAAGAGTTGTAGTTATTAATCGAAATCAAATTAAAAGTCAACATTATTTTAAATATAGACATAGTTATTGATGTTCTTAATAGTTAGATAAGTAGTGATCGTGATATTAAAATATACAGTGAGTTTGGATGATGTTAATCATATATACCCGGACAGCAGTGAGTTTGGATGATGTTAATCATATATACCCGGACAGCGGACGGGTAAACTACTAGTTTAGTGTGTGTTCAAGGTGTTCTGTTCGAACATAGGAGAAGCCCCAGGAGCTTAAACCCTAGCTCTAACAAAATCGTTCAATTGGAAGGCCAAATGAAGTCTAAATTCACAATTGAACATAAATTAATGATCACCCAAGCTAGGGGATCATAAGGTATGTAAAATTTTGATGATTCTTGAAGTTGTGAAATTTGATAAATCTTATAATCTACGAATTATGGATAAATTATTGAAGATATAGCTGAATTATGATGTATAGTTGCTTAGAAACAAAACCCTAAGTGAAAATTATACATATATTGCCATGAATTGAATGATTAGATGATTTACCACACTAGGATAAGTGGCTTTTAATCATATGATGAAATTGATGATATAATTATGATTAGAATCATGATATCTGAAATTAATAAGATGATACTTGAACAAATTAGGTGTTTAAGTATATAAATCATACTTGCTAAGTAGTAAGTTTAGTATGATAAGATGAAAAATCGATGATATATTCATGTTGAATGATGTATGAATGTATGATATCATTATGTGTTAAAAATGATCAAAGTTGTGTTAAAAATTGATTAAATACGATTACATAAACTTGGTTAATAAAGTGGTTAAAAACGATAGCATAAGAATGATGCTTACCTGGTAATTGATCAATGATATGATCGAATGAAAAATTCGATATAAGAATCGTAGGATGGAATAGTCGTAAATGATTATGACAAATCTAACCATCTTACAAATTTTAATGATAGTTTGACGCTTGACAAGCTAGGTGGAAGCTTGGGAATGAAGCGGGTCAAACGAGTCAAGAATGAAGGAAAAGCATAATTTGGATGCTAGGTAAGTAAAGCTTACACTCTATTTATTTAATACCTATTGATTTTATAGGTTCTGAATAATATAAAGTCTTGTTTGAATTCTGATGTTCCGACACGACATGTGCGGTTCGGAACAAAAGACAATAAAGATAAACCATGTTTAATGGTTAAAAAGAGCTAATACGGTTAGTTAGTCATGAAAGGACTAATAAATAACGAGTTTTGAATAATTACCTTATAAGGTAAACTAATACAAATAATAAAGGTAAAACGGTAATTCGATCACTCGTTGACGATTACCGTTAGTTTGTGAAAGACACTTTATAGCGTAAGTTATAATGGATCAAAAGAGTCAATAAATGATTTATAAGGAAAATGACCGTACGGTGTAAACCGGAGCGAGTCATGTAGACGAGATAGTAATAATCATCATCTCACCAATAAATTCGGTCACTTAGACTAAACGGGTCAAAAGGTGAAGATATTACCTTTTGACAATATCGACTAATGACTATTGTCGAGTTATATTATTTCAGGAGTAAATATCAAATGGATATTAGCATCGCTATGAATTAGCGGTTATAAAAGAAGGGTAGGAAAAACGGGTCAATATATTGATCCGAGCCAGGTATGTGTAATAGGGTGACACTCATTTAGAACGTAAGGTTCAATGAGTGTTAAATAAAGTAAAAATAGACATTTGGTTACGTTAATATGTAAACCGAATGTTTCAAATAGTAGACATTGCGTTTGATAAAGCATAATGACTTTTCAAACAAATTCATAGTTAAAAAGAAGAATTTTGGTCAAACATGCTTTCAAAAGTCATTCATCGTAAATGAAAGACTAAAATGGACCAAAACGCCCTTGTAAGCGTAATTGAACAAATGACCTTTAGAGGTTATTTGGAAACGAGGTTATGATTAAGTAAATACTTAGAATAAGTATAAAAAGCGAAAGATGTAAATTTTTGGTCAAATGACTCTATATGAGTCTTTGCCGTAAATTAACAATCCGAGGAATAAAACTCGGATTATATAGATCACCACATTGAATCCACCACAAATATAGTTGTGGTGGGAGATCATTTGATAAAAAAATGTGGACATATGAAATTAGAAGCGAATGAAAGCGATTCGTGCTTAAAATATGCTTAAATACCCTTAACGGGTCAAAATAAGCATATGAGCGAAAATGGGTTTAAGAATGTATATGAACCCGTGATTGTAACCTAATATGACAAACATTATTGAATTTAATAGGTTCATGTGAAATAGCGGTCAAACAAACTTGTTTGTTTGATAAATGCATGAACGGGTTGAATAATTTGGAAAACTCCTACTGTACAGTGAACACTCCTACTGTACAGTGAAAACTCCTACTAGTAAAAACCCCTACTATTCAGTAAACACTACTACTATTTAATGAACATTCCTACTGATGGGTGAACATTCTTTAGAAACGGGTTAAAATAGAGCCCTCGAGGCCCGCGGAGGCTAAGACCCATCTCTGTCGCGCCCGCGACCAACCCAAATGACTACAAAAGTGTGCTGGTTGTTAAAATGCAGCTCCGAACTCGTTTAGACACGTTTTAAGTGCTATATGACTAACTCATTTCATGTTTTATGAAATGTAGGTACTAATTGAGTTACCAGAGGACGATCAAGCTCAACGAAGAACCGAACACATAAAGAACAAAGCTTCCGCGAAATGATCCGTCGTCACGTTTTAAAGGGCGAATGTTTTATAAAATGTGGAAATGTTTTATTTCTTAAAATGTTTTGACGAACCTGTATTTTTGGTGTATGGTTAACCGTAAATACACTATTATAGTCGAAATTTATATAATAATCGTATAATTAGACTAAGGGTCTTACAGTCTGATGTCCAAGTTTGATCACATTTGACTTCATCTGCGGCAGTCCAATGACTTTTTTGGTTCAATAATCCTACAATAGGGCCCACGGATCTTATGCCCACCCGAGGCCGACCTCTGGATCACACATGATAAAAGTGCTTCTGATGTCCAAAGTTTGATCACATTTGACTTCATCTGCGGCAATCCAATGACTTTCTTGGTTCAATAATCCGTTCAATATCAGCGTTGTTTATCACCCAGTGTGAGCATTGGAAGCCCGACAAACAGTCTTGCAATTACATCTTCAATCGAGACCGCATTATTATATGGGAAATACAAACCTGACACGAACCACAATGGACTCAGACTCATACTACCCTTGTCGTTCCATATTTTCTCCTTTTCTAATTCTCGAAGAATCTCGTAACGTATGACACATGATAAAAGCGCTTATATAGACAATCTGCGATTATGTTCCGTTTTATTACAATCGTGAGTTGGTCAAACCTTTCTAAAAGTAGAAAAAAATAAAACATAAGAAAGTGTTCCTCTTGTTACCAAGCATGTCATCTGAAATAATTAACAGGACATTGTTTAAAGGGAGAATCTATTGGAACACCTGATCGAGAGAAACTTCTTCGAGCTAACTGCCAATATCTCATCCTTCTGTTGTTCAGTACTTCCGAGACGATTCAAGTGAGTCCTATGAAGCAAGTGTCTGTCTACAGATTCTAACAAATTGTGGGTTAATAGATTCCAAAGCTGTTATTTCAGTTATTTCTATTGATTCAGTACTTCAAGGCATGTTTGTTTGGGCGATTTACAAAAATACGGATGCATTCCACGGTAAACGATGCAACTGATGAAACCGAAGCTGCTATTTCTGTTGTTCAGTACTTCCGAGACAATTCAAGTGAGTCCTATGAAGCAAGTGTCTATCTATTCAATTGAGAGGAAAGATGACCGAATAGAGATCTGAACCAACCGAAATCCACAAATTCCAACAAATTGTGTCTAATGCAAGGATCTTCGAATGCGGTGTGTACGTTAAATACCGTTCACCGCTTTTAACGTATTTTAATTGGTTTTGAATATACCCAAAGTAGTTGATCACGCTCTTATATACATTCAAAATTGTATTTTAACGGACACTACTAAATACGGATGCATTTAGTAGTGTTTGTTTGAGAACCTGATTCAGATACACAACGGTCTATTTGCTTCGTCCACTAGAACTATTTGTGTATGCATTCTTTTGGTAGTTAACAACGCTAATTAGAAAAAAATACGTTAAGAGAAAAGATGACCGAATAGAGATCTGAACCAACCGAAATCCACTTCCGAGACGATTCAAGTGAGTCCTATGAAGCAAGTGTTTGTCTATTCAATTGAGAGGAATCATTGCATTACATCCCCTTTGAAAACAAGTGGTTGTAATGATGGAACCCTTGATTTGAAAAACATTTTTGAGAAATTTATAGTTCAATACGCATCGTATAGGCCTATACGATGCGTATTAATTGATGATTTTACTGAAATACCCCTGGTTTTCTGATAAATTCAGGGGTATTTTTGAGAAAATTCAAAGTTTTATACGAATCGTATAGGCCTATACGATTCGTATTAAGCTGATATACGATACAACATAGGCCTATACGATCGTATATGGCATTATTTCAAATTTAGTGTTATCTTGTTTCCCTCGGTTCGACGCGTATACGTTTGTTTTTTGCCGAACTTTCGCATATTTTGTCGTTTTATTACGTATACCTTGAACATAAGTCGTTTTGGTGCCGTTCGGTTGCGTGCGAATATCGTATTCTATGATTACGCATAGTTTTGTTTGAAATCCACTTATACTCCATAGTGCCGTATTATATGTATACGTGTGTGGAAATATCGTTAGTCACGTATTTTGACGTATTTTTGCGTATTTTGACGTATTCTAACATGTTGTTGCGTATTCTTGCGTATTTTTGACGTATTTGAGCGTATTCTAACGTATTTTAGCTTTTTTTAACCTATTTTAGGGTATTTTTACGTATTTCGGCGTATTTAACGTACTTTGGCGTATTATAACGTAATTTTAGCGTATTCCAACGTAATTTAGCGCATTCTAACGTATTTTAGCGTATTTTGGCGTATTTTAGCGTATTTTGACCTGTTTTAGCGTATTTTTACGTATTTTATCGTATGTTAACGTATTTTTGCGTATGTTAACGTATTTTAGCTTATGTTGAAGGATAACGCAAACAAGTTCTCCACAGTTTGTTATTCAGATGTCTATTCGGTCATCTTTCCAAACTACAACACACGATAAGTTTAAACTTTATAGTGTGTGATTTGACCAGGAAAGGATTGGAGGTGATTTATACTTTTCCTTCAATTTCGAGAACATTCTCCATAACATGAAGATGTGTCGGGTTCTTCTACTAGTGGTATTTTAATGAAGTATTGAAGATTGAATGTGCAAACCGCAACCGTTTTTTACTACGGAAACGGTGGCTATGCGAAATACAAACCGCAATCGCCCAAACAAGCATGCCTTGAACGAGTCTAGAACACTCGTAATCCTCAACCGGCTTTGAAACCGGACGGAATCTACAAAGAAACTGTTCGATTTCACGGTGAGTGGAGAAATTAGCGATGGAGAAACTGTTGGAATTTGTGGATTTCGGTTGGTTCAGAAACTTAACAAGAGAAGCAACTAAAAAAGCGGTGAACGGTATTTAACATACACACCGCATTCAAAGACCCTTGCATTAGACACAATTTGTTGGAATTTGTGGATCAACAGAAATAACTGAAATAACAGCTTCGGAATCTATTAACCCACAATTGGTTGGAATTTGTAGACAGACACTTGCTTCATAGGCCCGTATACTATGGGTAAAAAATGGTAAATAATAGCCAATAAGAAATAAATCATTAGAACGATCCTTGTTTTGAGAAACCTAGACCATGGTCTCAGACTCTCTCCCCCTCCTTTTCTCTCTCTGACAACCCTAGACCCAAACCACCGCAATCCACCACGATTATGTCTCTTCTAGCCATCGGCACCGCCGCATAACCAACCTTCTACACCCAAAAGTCTCCAAGCATCTCTTATTTCTACTCTTTCTCTCTCCTCTCAAAAAAACCCTAACTCATCCCTTCACTCATTGCCATCGCCGGCTTGACCTGTGCCCCTACCTGTTGTCGCCGTCTACCACCACCTCTTTTCTCATAACTCACTCACCACCTCCCCTTTGTAAGTTGCGGCTGTGACACGAGGGTTGTTGCATCGGGAACTGTCACGACCCCCGACCCCACCCTGGACGGGAGCCGCGAGCAGTCAAGTGGTACCGGTGGTTATTTTAAAAACATTGCAGCGAAAATGTTCATCAGGACCGTGAGTTAGGAAAAATATCAGAGTTTAGAAAACACCGGATTTTATTTATTAAATAGATGGGATAAAATCATGTTTCGAAAGGTATCTTTAATATGGGATATACCCGAATACGTAAAACAACGTTTAATTTAATTTAATTTATTTGATAAAATAGCCACTTCTTTAAGCCTTTCGGTGTCGTCTTGCTACTCTGGTTCCAATCTACTGTAATTACCTGTACGCGTTTTAAAAACATTTGGTCAGCAGGAAATACTGGTGAGTTCATTCATTTTTACAAGAACATAGTTTGTTATAATTTACAGCATTATGAGTTTTCACATTTGCCCCTATCTTATAATTAGCTGGTTCAGTTGTCACTCGACCGGATCTATGACTGTGGACATATCACTAAATTAGGCTCGCCCACCTAAAGTGATAAATCGTTAGTAGTAATGTGCACAAAACCCCCACATACTGCCAGTAATTAAAGATTAGCAAAGACTTAATCACTGCAAAGCATAACTGGAAAACATTTAGGGTATTGCAAACAATTTGGTAAAAAGAGAATGACTCACCTTGTTAGCATATAGTCTTTGATTAAACAAGCCTCCTGATTCTATGCCTTCTGATAACTAAGCATCTACTTTATAGTTCTGAATCTTCTGATGATTAAACATCTTGTTTGATTGTAAGTGTATAGTTTGGAGTTTTCTGATAGTTAAACATTTAGTTTAACAGAGTGGAATAAGTATTAGTGTTAAACCCAATCAAACCTAACGATGGTCATGAGATCAGAACCTTAACGAAATTCACAAAGTATAGTCTTATTTAGACAGCACTTTGGCATCCGTTAGTTGGTTTGCGAATTGATCGGACAGAATATTGTATCGGTGATTATTGGTTAGAACACCAACGTATAGAGAGAAGAATAGAAGGAATGAGCAAAGAAAAATGAATCCTAAGCTTCCTATTTATAGGTAAGAAACATGAAATTTCTAGGAAGTTTCCTATATACTTTTCTAGGAAGTTACCTATTCATTTTCTAGGAAGCTTCCTACTCACATATATATCCTCTTATACCTTCCTTGCACCTTCCTCATATATATCTATTTACATGTATATCTATTTAGGTGTTTAATTTACATAGTTAATTAATCTTACTTAACTGATTAATTAATCTTACTTAGCTTAATTAATCTTACATAATTAATTAATTAATCTTACTTAGCTGATTAATTAAGTAATTTATTTAGCCGATTAATTAATCTAATTAACTGATTTATTAACTTACTTAACTGCTAAGTTTCCTTTCCTGATAATCTTTCCTTAACTGCTAAGTTTTACTTAACCATTAAGTTTTTCTTAATTACTAAGTTTACTTAATCGCTAAGTATTCTAGTTTAACAGTTTCCTGGTTCTGAGTTCTAATTTCTAGATACAATGGAACTCGTATTAGTGTATTAACTCAATTCCACTTTAACGATAATCACGAGATCGAAACCCTTACAATGAATGACAAAGTATAGCCAGATATTGGCAGCAATTAAACATCCATTGGATCGGTTTTAATCGATCAGATACAGTGTCGTACCAATGATTAGAGTTATTACCCTAATAACGGGCAGACTTTCGAGTTTTAGAAGTTCTGACATTAAAATGACAGAACAAGAGAGCAAGAGAAAGAAAAGAATTGAATAATTTGAAGTGAAGCTGAAAACCTCAATATATAGGTTGACATTGAGGCGAGTCACGGCCCGCGAAGCACATCAGCTTCTCCTTCGCGGCCCGCGAGGGAGTCTAGTTCGGTGTGAATGTTGCTGAGTCATGGCGTAAGGTTGACACGTGTAGGGACACGTGTCCTTGATCGTTATCCGGAGAATGCAGAGCTGTCGCGCCCCGTGAAGACT
The DNA here is from genome assembly GCA_030545235.1 of Helianthus tuberosus. NCBI lineage: Eukaryota > Viridiplantae > Streptophyta > Magnoliopsida > Asterales > Asteraceae > Helianthus > Helianthus tuberosus. The sequence continues at coordinate 30,666,731 of CM060381.1, forward strand.
CTCTCTTATTCCTTCGTGGCCCGCGAGCTAGTACTAAATTTTGATTTTCTTATTTTTCATAAAAAGTAGGGTTTTAGGGGTTCGGGTTTTCACTTACGGAGCGTTTTAGGACATTTTTGTGCGGGTCGTTACATCCTCCCCACCTTGTTTAAAATCTCGTCCTCGAGATTTACTGGAACAAGTAAGGATATTTTCTTTTTATCTCTGACTCCCACGTATATTCAGGTCCTTCCATTTTACTTTGACCAGAACTAATCTCTTACCTTGTGATTCTTATCTTTGACTTGTATGGTCTTTTTTTTTTATTTTACCTCTATATCTTGAAGCGGTACAACTAAAGATTTATCAACTAGGCATTCCTTAAATGAAACCTATCATGTATTCCTGTCATTTCTTCTGGTAACTTTAGCTGATAAGCTACTGATCCAATTTATTTAATGGTTTCGAATGGTTCAACAAAATTTAGACTTAACTTTTCTTCTTGCCGCATCGGACTATTCCCTTTTTATGGAGAGACTTTTAGTATCATTCTTATTCTGATTTGAGATTCTAATAGGTTGCCCATCTTATGGCCTGATAGTTGCTTTTCTCATATTTCTGCCTAACATACTAGATGGTACTTTCATCCATAAAGTGCTTCAAACGGGTAATATTAATACTTGTACGTTTAATTATTGAAAAATCTTATGATTGATAAATGATAGTTCTACTTTCATTAATTTTTATCGCATATGTACTTAGCATGTCTTTCTATGGTTGTAGTGTTCCTTTACTCTGCTCAACATAAGTCGGGTTAAAATTTTTCCAGAAATGAGAAGTAAAATGACTGTCTCGATTTAATATAATAGATAACGGGATTCTAGATAATGAGACTATTTCGTCCCCACACCACTTAACTAAGCGTTTTATAGGTTTCCTTCGTTTGGTAGAGATTTAACTGACTTGGTTTAGTCGATCCACAATCTCCCGGATTGTGTCGTTGCATTTTCTTATGTTGGGTAATTTGGTAACAAAATCCATTGTTATCAATCTCATGCCCCTATTTGCATTTCTAATTGCTGTGGTAAACCTAAAGGGTTCTAATGTTTAGTTTTAACTTGCTAACAAACTAAATACTTGTAACTTGCTACATCCTTCTTCATTCCTATCTATCCGCAATTTAATCTAAGAGCACATACCTATTTCAGCTTCTTATGAAACTTATGACTTAAGGCATTAACTACTACATTAGTCTTGACTTTGTGATATAACAATCGGTGTTGTTCCTAGTCTTAGATGAATTCTGAGTTTCTCCTCACGATCGGGTGATAGTCCAAGTAGATCCTCTGGGAAAACGTCGGTCGGAATTTCTTTTAGTTCCATGCCTCTATTGTTAATGAACTCCGAGACTATATACGCTATGTCTTATATCCGTGTATAACTCGCAGCTTTCATCACAAAGACGAATTTTGTCGGCTAGTCTGTCTTGTCTCCTTGTTGTCACTTCTCCCGTTGGCTTGCAAACCTAAACCTAAGTCAACAATCACCTCAGGAATCATGGTTGCTATTTTATTCCTTTTTATGAAGCAGACAGGATTTCCTTTCTGTCAGTTCTTTCCATTTCATGGCATACGTCGTGATCATGTGTTTTGAAGATCGGGTCTTACTATCTTAAAGTCTAAATGTTGAATCATACATTACTTTATTCTTCTTAACATATATATTAATGGTTTTGGACAACTTTTGTCCTTTGTAGCCCATGTATTTCATAAAAGCTTCTTTTATTACTGGTAATCTTAATAGGATTATAGGTGAAGAGTCTTTGTAAGTGCATCTAGTTGTGGTTACTTTTATCTTCGCAAGAGTTCTTAAAGAAAGTAGAATTACTCTTATTATCGTAAGTTTTGAGACGTCTTGTGCCTAGCTGTAGGATCGTTCTGTGACCCAAACGAGTCTATCAGAAGAGTTCTCGGTCTAATCAGAGGCGGAATTCATTGATTAGACTTTGTAAACAACTTGATTCACACTTAATTGTCTTGTTTTATTGATTTAACACGTTTACAGATCAGTAGACACGTCGGCAACACTTCGGTACCAGAAACACGAGCGTTACAAATGATTTCGCATCTAGGGTATTTATAGGAGAACTAATTTCGCATGAACCTGTCCAAGCGAAATTAGTTACAAGCGAAATTTGATTTCGTGCGAAATCACTATGTGATTTCGTACGAAATCCTATAATACATTTCATGCGAAATACCTATAAATCCTATTTTCTCAAACTACGTGCCCTGATCTAACATTTCTAGTACAAGACTCGATACAAGACGAAGTCGAAAGACGTAATGCACCAACAGACTCCCCCTCGGATGTTGACGAAGTCTTCGATGTCGAGTCTTCACAATCTTCAGCCTTGATCATTCTTTGGGCTTCTAAAATATCTGACAGTGTAAGCATCCTCAATCTCTGTCATCTCCAGAATCTCGACCTGGCTTTTTCCTCACTCTAATTCTCTTGATCAGATCTCTTAATTCTTAGAATTAGCAAATTGCGAACTTCAAGATCTGAAACTAGCTCTAGAATCTACAGACTCCTCTTTACTATCAGACTCCCCCTTGAATGATGCTGGGATCGCAGCTGACTTTTACAAGATCTAGAATCACAAACTGGTTCTCTCATAGCCATAACCTGCACATTCTCTACCTCAAAGTAAATTTCACAAATTTTAAGATTTGACAAATTTAAACTTTCTGCTTACCACATATATGAAACAGATCAAAAAGATTTAACATTTTTAAATTCTGATGACCACTTGTAAAAATATCATTTTGATTTGACATTTTCATGTTAAAATCTTTTTTCATTTCAAATAAACTTTCCCAAACCATTTCATCATGTTTAGCACTTGGAATTTTGAAAATCAGCTCTCTAACATCAGTTGTCTAAAATCTTTTTGTATTTTTATAAAATTATGCTAAAACACTCCGAAAATCTTTTTGGATTTTAGATATTAAAGAAATGCAGTAAAGAAATATTTACATACAATATTTTTGTGAGCTTGTGTAAGAGGATCATATAAGTTTTTTAGACAAATCACCAACACCGTTAAGCTATAAACATTTTAAGTTCTAAACAATTCACTTAGATTGTCAGTATACTGATCCACTTAAATTTTCACACAAAGTTCAACTGTTTCTAGATACGAGATTAATGTTTTATAGACTTAAACTCACTCGCGTGTCCCACCTCAGAATATACTCCCGTATCCAGATCCCAATATTCAGTCTTACAGGTGAGTATACCTAGATGATATCTGTAAAGGGTTGAATGCGAGGGCCGTGAGAGCTCAGGCTATTGCTTCCGCAAAATCAGAGAGATGACGGCTTCGACTTTTGGTATGTTCCCTTTAGAGAATCTTTTCTTCAACAGCACATGATTAGCATTTTGCAATGTTTCATCATTTTTTATGCTGAGGGGGGGCTTTTATTTCAAGCAGAGTAAAGTATTCTTCGGGGACTAGGCCATTGCTTCCGCAAAATCAGAAGTCCCGGGATAATACCCCAGATATCACTAAGCATAAAGACCTAGTATCTCAGAAAGAGGGGTCTTTCAAACAAGATTTCGGGGGTTACCCATATATCCAAGAGATGTTCCTCACGATATAAGCAAGTTTGATATTTAGGTTTATATCTCGACACAATCTACTAAATGTGCAAAAACCTACTGACACATCATCAGTGAGACCGTTTATCACTTTTATCTTTCCAATTCTTTAGCATGCTGTGATAGTCCACTGATGTACTATCATTTCCTCTTTTTCACAACAAAACTTGTTTTTGATTTTATCATGTTTTTGGCTTTTCAAATTTTCTAATGTTTTTGGATTTTCTGAAAATTCTTACTCCCCCTAAAATTCAAAAGCATTTAAAAGAGATTTGAAAACAAACTGTACAAATAAAGTGACAACTGATTTTCAAGCTTCAAATCGCCATCCACTTGGCATAAACAATCAGAACTCCCCCTGACAACAAACTATTTTCCCATTATGATTTCAAAACACTTAAGTTTGTTTTAATCAAAAATGGTTTTTCCGGAAAATAAATTTTGTTGATTTTATCACTCTGTAAAATCGAGGTTATCATCACTTTGTTTTCCAAACATTTTGTATGAAAGTTAAATCAAGTTCAACTTAATGACCTTGATCAACTACTTGTAGGTTAATTACCACAGGTAGAAAAATATAACAATGTTAATCACAACTACCACAAATTGTTTGAAATACCACATATAGGAAGATGCCGATTCCTACTCCACACTTACCAACCTGGAAGTTCCGACAAGTCCATAACCTGTAGAATTTTTAACAATTTTTTAAATGTTTCACAAAAACAATTTTTCAAGAATGATGCCGATGCATGCTCCACAATTACCCACTTGGGAGCTCCGGCAAGTCAGAATTTTAAGAAAAAAATGCATTCACCCAAGTCTGACCAGCCTTGGGTGATTTTGGTACACATCTATCCCACCAACATTTTGATTTGTAAAATTCTTTTGCACCTTTAATCTTTCCATCAACCATCTTTCCAAAAATATGTTTAACTTTTCCCTTAAACACCTTTTCAGCATCAAATTCTTTCTTACCAGCAAAAAATTGATCTGAAATCTCAGTTTTATCAATTTTTAACTTCAAGTTTTCTTTTGACAATTTTGGAAAGTTTTCATCGTTCAAATCCAGAACGGAATTCTCATTCTTCTTATCAACAGATGACTCCTCTGATTTTATGGAATCAGATTCATTGTCAGAACTATTCTCAGATTTTACAACCCATCTTTGTTTGTTCAAATCAACTTTTCTTTTGTAAAAACGTTTCGAACTTTCACCAATTTTGAAAGTCGAATCTTTGAACATTTTGACTTTTTCAGTTGATTGTTTTATTTTGTTAACCCATTTTTCATTCATCTTTGGGTTAGAAGAAACTCCCTGTTTTGAATTGTTGGACTTTGGACAATTCCAAGCAATGTGTCCAACTTCTTGACATTTGTAACATGTTCTTCGTTCAACCCTTCTCTCAGATTCTTTCACCATCTTCTTTTTCCTTTCAGCAAGAAACTCTCTGTTTGACTGTCTCCAGAATGGTTTCTTCTACTCTTCTTCAGAACTTCCTCCTGTAATAAATTTTGTTTTTGGTTTAAAATTTTTCTCATTTTTATGATTTTCCGGGGAAATAAAACCTAATCCCTGCTTTTTGAAATTACCGTTATGGTTTGGTTTCTTTCGATAACCCGAACCAGAACTGTAACCCTTTTTCTTGTTCAATCTCTGTTGAACTATTGAAGTGTACTTTTTAGGTTTTTCAGCAAGATTTAAATCTTTTATTTCAGAAATATTAATTTCTGTTAATTTGAAAACCTGTTTGATCATTTTAGTTTTGACACTTCTTATTGGAAATTCCTCATCAGAATATTATTTGTCTGAATCATTCAAAGTATAAGTGTCACACCCCGACCACGAAAAACAACAAAACGTGGCGGAAACGTCGGGGAGTGTTGTAACAGAATCATTGTTTCACAACCATGGATTAAATAATTTTGTTTTATTGAATTATTGAACTCATTGTTTATTACTAATCAAATAAATACAATTATTATCTTTCAAGTTTTGAAGTCGCTAAGGCACGAGTCCATCCTATGTATAGCATGTATCAACAATCATCACAAAGCAGTACCTGAAACATGTGTAAATATAGGTACGTCAGCAAAAAAAATGCCTGTGAGATACATAGGTTTTGTTTATGCAGGATTCATGACTTGTTAGTTTAAAAGAATGTTTTAACAAATTGGTCATGAATCCTTAATAAATGTTTTCTTTTATAAACAAGTGATAAGAAATCAGATTATAAAAGAAAGATGTATAAATAAATACTTAAGTAAAATAAGTTTGTAAAATAATGTTTTGATAAAAAGGTTTGTAGTATATATAAAAACATACTTTGGTTTTTAAGAAAGTCGATTAGGCAATATATCAAAATATATTTCGGTTCTAAAATCGTTAAACAGATAGTATATTAAATATACTTTGGTTGTCAAAATTATCGTTTTTGATAGCATATCAAAAGTATACTTTGAATTTATGAATAACATATTAAACTATGTTTTGGTTGAATAAATAACATATTTAAAATATGTTTTGGTAGTTAACAAATTATATGTTGTTTGTACAGTATCACACATGAGAGCATATCAAACTATACTTTTGGGAGTATAATAAAATATACAATAAAAATGTGATTTAAGAATTCAATCAGACCTAGTGCATCAAAATACACCTTTGAGACTATAGGGATACCACAAAGGCAATCCCTATTTGGATGGAGAAACAAATTGGTTTCAGACATTCCATGACAACAGGAATGGGGTGTCAAATCCTATAGCGCTATATCATACTACCAATTGGTCTGGTGAACAAAATATGTACTATCCAACAATTAATTTTATAATCTTTGAAAAATCAGTGTTTAGATCATAAATAATCATTTGGTTTGTCAAAAGAAAGGTACTAATATGTATAATCAATTATACTTTGAAATCGTGAACATAACAAATAGGTACACATGCTTCACCCAAAACATTGAAAAATAGTAAAAGAGGGGACTATGTACTCACTTGAGGGTGCTTAGAAGTCTTGAACAACAACCAAGCAAAGCTAGAGGGAGTACGGAATCAAACGGCACCTAATGTAGGTAACTATGTTAATAATCGGATCCTAAATCGGGAGATAGGATAGAATGTCGTTCTATAAATCAGATGAGTAAATGAACTCATATGGTATGATTTAATAGAGCTATCATTCTAATTTGAAAGTCTACCTAAGTGCTTTTGACCCGTTTCGACCCATTATGGTAGTATAAACTACTATAATGCGTCGTTTGCGCAAAACTATGTTCGGATGGTTAACTATGTGCTATGTTAAGTCTTACATGCCCAATTATACCTAAACATGTTACTAAATCAGATTAAATGTCAAAAATATGTTCACATATACACATTATGGATTTATGCTTCAAAAGGGCATTTTGGTCATTTCCTATGGGCATGTAAACCAATTAACGAATAGCTAACCAATCCTATGTGATCATAAGGTATAACCTCAGGGGTTATTCCCTATGCAACTATGATCACAAAGCAAGCTTGGTCGGATCCTAATGATCGACCAAACGGGTCGGGTTCGAAAGTCTAAGCGGTTGTTTAGACCGCTTGACTTACGACCCTAAACAAGCACAATACTAATAGTGATGAGTTAAACATGTCAAAACATGTTTAACCTACTTAGAAAACTGATTTGGTATCAAAACAATGGGTTTTGATACCCGAAAATAGTTCTGTTGCAAAATGCGTGCTTAAACACATTTTGACCGAAACTTTGACTCGTCACTACACCTAGTTAACGTGGTAATCAGTAGGCATAATCACTAAGGATTATAACCATCGTGATTACAATCACGTTACAAAGTTCAATTGAACTTTGACTTGACCAATTGATGGTCAAAACCGAAAGTCAAACTGTTGGTCAAACTGTTTGACTTTCTGCACTAACATAAATAAAAGAATGAAAGAATGCTCACTAAAGGTCCTTGCTATCTTTTCTACAAAGAACAAGTTCCTTATTAGATGAGAGAGTTCCCAATTCAGATTGTAGAGGAGAAATGAGAGGAATGAGCAAATGAAACAAGTGAATGTGATGGCTATTTATACTTGTTGTGGATTAACAAGATCAATCCATGTGTTTGTGTGGCCATCAAGGATTAAATCATAGCCATACATATGTTAGGAACTGATTAGGGACCTTGGAGAACACTTAAACTTGCTCAACACACCAAGAAATTGCACAAACAGCCCCTGAATTAGCAAACTATTGCTGAAAACACATTTCTGGTCGCTGGGCTAGTCAGACGGCCCGCGTAAGTATGTGGGGTGGGCTTATGCGGCCAGTATGGGTTCCCCAGTTCAGCAAAGTTTGATATAATTACAGTTTAGGTCCCTGCACTTGGTTTAAGCTCATTTCAGGCACTTTTGACCCCCGTTAAGCCATTTTCAAGGCTCTACAAGGTCAATAAACTTTAGAGGACTCAAAAAGTGCTCGGAGAACTCTCGGATGTCGGCTCGTTTGGTCGTACGGTCGCGTTGTTCGTTAAATTACGACGAAACTCAAGTGGACGCGAAAATGAACCAAATTAAGCGACGAATGGTATTTTTGCATGCCGATGACTAAAATAAAAATATTTTAGTGTGTACAAAAATTTTGGATGTCCAGATGTGGTCAGAACGTAAGATATGCGTGAAAATGCAAACTTACGCTATTTTTGACACTTTTAATCCCTGTAAGATCATATAAGCATATTTTCGCACACTTAACCTACCAAAGCTTATTTCTAAGCTATGTTATTTATGGTATGTTTAGCTTATGATCAAGTTCATTGCCTTACAAAATGGCAGACTTTTGCAATTTGACGCAAATAGTCCCTGTGAGTGATTAAACTTGATTTCGGTATACCGAACCTTCCAAAACTTATTTCTAAGTTATGTAAAGGTTATTTAAGGTATGTTAAGCCCATGTCACTATTATGGAGTGTTTGTTGTGTTAAACTGGTTATATTTACGCATCAGATCGCGTTTAACCTTCCAGAAAGCGATTTGGAGCTCGAAATCGAACAAGAATTGATATGTGCAAATGATGGACATATTTATACAAATACCAAGTATAAAATACAATATTTCATTGGTTTGGTATTTGTATGATGGTTGAAGGGACACAGGTGTCACAATAAGCCACTTTGATTGGTCCATCATTCAAATTAGATTTTGATAACAGGAATTCTTTATTATAAACCCGTTTAACCGGTGAACTCGGACTCTTTTCTGACGAACTCGAACTTTCAGATTTTGACTCCGACTTTGACTCTTCATCCATTTCCAACACCTGATCGACCACTTTCTTTAACAACTCAGTCTCATGATCAGTGTCAGACGCTGTGAATGTGACATCAATATTGTCTGGTAACTCATCAATGGTTTCAGAATTTAACTTTATGTTGAGAGCCTTATTTAAACGTTTCTCATTTGGCTTTCTAGGAGAATAACTATTCCAAATCGGGGGCGGACACTTGTTATAGTTGACACTTTGTTTCTTACCAGTATCCGTTTCTTTCTCTTTATCTTGGAAAGCTTCAAGAACTGCAACAGTAGGATAAACTCTATCAATCAGATTATCACATGTTGTATAACTCAACAACAATCGTTTGATTCTTTCACTTTCAATATTTTCAAGTTCCAAATCCTGCTTTAGCTTTGCACAGTCTTCAATATACTCATTGATGACCTTCTGCTTTGTCATTAAAGTTGAACTCATCATTGTCATAGCAGCATCAACTTCTAAATTTGTCTTTTTCAGACCATCAACAGTTCTGTTCAAAACATCGTATGACTCTTTCACATACTTCACATCAGACAACAAATTCTCTTTCATCTCTTCCAGTTCAAGAATCTTCTTGTCTTTTACCTCACACTGTTTACATGATTCCAAACATTTCAGACAAGGTTTAATGACTTCAACTATCTTTTCAACCTCGAAAATCTTTTCAACTTCAACAATTTTTTCTACCTCGACGACTTTCTCAACTTCGACGAGTTTCTCAACTTCGACTATTTTTTCAATCTCAACAATTTTCTCTACCACTTTCTCCACTTCAACGATTTTTTCTATCACCTTTTCAATCACTGATTCAACATTTTGTTCTTCAACTTTAATCTTTGTTTTGTCATCAGCTATTCTTATTGCTTCCAGCTCTCTCTTTAATCTGGCAATCTTCTTCTCATTCAGCATCTCAACTTTATCTGCAAAAAACAAATTAAAACTGTCAGGATCCAGACCTTTTCTAGCTTTATTAAGATATTCTTCTTCATCATCGGTATCAATATCACTTCCTAAATCTGGAAAAATCTGTATTCTTTTCGGACTAGATTTGACTTCATTTTCTTCCAGAATTCTAGCAACAAGACCTGAACCAGGTGGAATGTATTTATCCCAGCTAAATCCCTCTGCAACCTTTTCATCATCTTGGTCAATTATACCATAAAAAGCTCTTTTCTCTTTTTCTTCAATGGCCCGTGCATGTGCAGTTTGTGGTTGTTGAGCAATCTGATGAAAAATTGATTTTTGATAATAATTTGTTTTTCCAGACTGATCTTGTCTTCCGTTTGCTTCTTTGTTTTTGCACTCACGCTTAAAATGACCTTTTTCTCGACAACGGAAACATGTAACCATTGATTTGTCAAACCCTATTGGAGATTTAGACATCTCATTAAACTCATCTCTTCTAGTGATTTGTTGAAACTTTTCTGCCCTTCGAACAGCACTGGCTAAACACCACTTTACATCCATCAATTCAAGTTCCTCAGCATCAATCTGGTCATAATCCTCTTTGGTAAGCATCGGATTTCCAATTTTGCCAGCAATCAAGCTTTCATATGATTCCAACATAGCAACAAGTGATGCCATGTGTTGCTTAGCTATTTCCGGAGAAAGATTTTGACCATTTTGAATGTTCAAGGTAACATTGCACTGCAGATTTGTAGAATTCTCTCGTTGAAGATTTGATGTTGTAAAATTTGGATCAAAGCTTGAATACGCAGACGAAGGTTCACCACTTTGAGTCACCGTACTTCCCTTTGTTCCAGAAGAACTATCAGCACTGAAACCAGTTTGAATCTTTGGGCTTCAAACTCATGCTCTTCAATCTTCTGAATAAACTGACATCTTGTTGAGCATTTGGATTCTTCATGATTGCCGTTTTCTGGATATCCAACTCATGCTCTTCAATCTTCTGAATAAACTGTGCAAGATTCATATTTTCAGATTTTCTCATGTGTTTTAGGATCAACAAATAAGTTCCCCATTTTTGCTATGGTAATGCATCAGCTAGTATATCAACCCATTCATTGTCGTCTTTCTTTATGTCCAATCTTCCCATTTCCAAGACAAGATGACAATATCTACCAATGGTCATTTTTGTTGTTTCATGGTCAAAAGCTATAAACATGTCAAATGATTTCTTCAATAATGCCTTTTTCTTCTTGATCATATCTGCACTTCCTTTAAAATTTTGAATCAATGCCATCCAAATTGATCTAGCAGTACCCTCATGTTGAAGTAAAACAAAAATATCTTCTTTAATCGCTTGTTGAAGAATACTGATCATCATTTTTTCACTTGTATATTTCAATTTATCACTCTCTGAAAAGTCACAAAATGCTTTTTCAAGCCCACATTCATTTTTCAGTTTCTCGTAATCTTTCTCTAATGAACACCATGCGTCAAACTTATAAGCTTGCACCCAGTTCTCAAATCGATTTTGCCATCCTTTAAAATCTTCAATGTACATAAGCTTTGGTGGTTTCTAGTAAGTTCCTGTCTCATTTTCATTGTACAATGTTTCGACAGCTGTAACTGGAGCAACTGGTGTAGCAAACGCATTATAGAATTCCTCTTCCATATTTCAGTAATTTGTATTAAAAAATCAACAAAGTTCAAATAATAATGAATTTCACACGAAATATGAATTCAAACGAAAACACCCTTTCAAACGAAATAACTGATTTCGTGTGAAATAGCACACTTTCAAACGAAAATATGTAATTTCGTGCGAAATTATCTAATTTCGTGTGACACTCTCAAACGAAATTACAATCTGATGCGAAATTATATATTTCGAGCGAAATTAGGTAATTTCGTGTGAAATCAAGCAGGCAATTCCGTACGAAATAGTGCTGACGTCACTTAATCCGAAACCATTTTCAAGCGAAATTATCAATTTTACCACTTTTAGATTGAATTTAAGTCCAATTCTCTCAAGGATTCATTAAAACATTGTTTCGCATGTAATATGTGAAATTCAAACCATTTTGACCGTAAAATTTTGTGAATTTTGAAAAAGAAGGTGTAGAAATCAGATTTTTAAGCTGAATTGGTAAGAACTCTTCATCCTGAGCTCTGATACCACTTGTAGGGTCGTTCTGTTACCCAAACGAGTCTATCAGAAGAGTTCTCGGTCTAATCAGAGGCGGAATTCATTGATTAGACTTTGTAAACAACTTGATTCACACTTAATTGTCTTGTTTTATTGATTTAACACGTTTACATATTAGTAGACACGTCGGCAGCACTTCGGTACCGGAAACATGAGCGTTACAAATGATTTCGCATCTAGGGTATTTATAGGAGAACTAATTTCGCATGAACCTGTCCAAGCGAAATTAGTTACAAGCGAAATTTGATTTCGTGCGAAATCACTATGTGATTTCGTACGAAATTACCTATAATACATTTCATGCGAAATACCTATAAATCCTATTTTCTCAAACTACGTGCCCTGATCTAACATTTCTAGTACAAGACTCGATACAAGACGAAGTCGACAGACGTAATGCACCAACACTAGCACAACTTTAGCTACAGGTTTCCTAATGCGTTAATAATCTAAGGTAACGCAGGGGAATTCGATGGCGTCCCAACTTAAAGGGTTTACATCATTTATCTTGTCGTGCGAGTTACGAGAAGGATGATCAAACGGAATAACGTTCGATATTAGAATTATGGATGTACACAAGTGTTTCCTGATAAAGAAATCTAGAATTATCATTGACACACATGCTCGTGATTTATTCTAAATTGTCAATCCTTATGGTTTTTGGATTTCCTTATAGATATATATATCTATATAATCATATTTTTCACATACTGTAATATACATACCATTCATAGGGTCAATGTATTTAACAGATTTATGTTTTCGAAAACAAGTAAGACATCAGGTCATGATACTATTTAGGGAATCCTGTCACTTGTTTGACATATCCTATACCCCATCTTACCCGGTTCTCGCCGGAGAGGTAACCCCATCTTACCCGGACAAGCTGGAGAGTCTGCCACACCATACCTAGTCTTGCCGGAGAGGTAATTTATCATTGTATTTCCCATAAATAGAATTTTCTCAATTCATGATTTAAAAATGAATCTTTTATTAAGGCTTTCATCAAAGAACAAGGAAATTAGTATTCACATGACGGATCATATTCTAGAACCAAGTAGTACCAATAAATAAGAAATAACAGTGGCCAAGTGTTATTGCTTATTTACCATACTTGCAACGTTCTAGTCATCATCCTCACGACATACCAATACCCATCACACTTTATTTATGCAAGTAATTAACTTATCTCGAAGCTAATACTAAAGTATTTTTCTTAAGTTCAAGTCTAAATACTATCTTGGGTGCTACCAGTTAATAACAATTTCCTAACTCTTTCGTTTAAGCTTATGTATTATTACAACACCTAATTGCTTAAACCAGTGGCTCTGATACCACCTTCTGTCACGACCCCCGACCCCACCCTGGACTGGAGCCGCGAGCAGTCAAGTGGTACCGGTGGTTATTTTAAAAACATTGCAGTGGAAATGTTCATCAGGACCGTGAGTTAGGAAAAATATCAGAGTTTAGAAAACACCGGATTTTATTTATTAAATAGATGGGATAAAATCATGTTTCGAAAGGTAGCTTTAATATGGGATATACCCGAATACGTAAAACAACGTTTAATTTAATTTAATTTATTTGATAAAATAGCCACTTCTTTAAGCCTTTCGGTGCCGTCTTGCTACTCTGGTTCCAATCTACTGTAATTACCTGAAACGCATTTTAAAAACATTTGGTCAGCAGGAAATACTGGTGAGTTCATTCATTTTTACAAGAACATAGTTTGTTATAATTTACATCATTAAGAGTTTTCATATTTTCCCCTATCTTATAATTAGCTGGTTCAGTTGTCACTCGGCCGGATCTATGACTGTGGACATATCACTAAATTAGGCTCGCCCACCTAAAGTGATAAATCGTTAGTAGTAATGTGCACAAAACCCCCACATACTGCCAGTAATTAAAGATTAGCAAAGACTTAATCACTGCAAAGCATAACTGGAAAACATTTAGGGTTTTGTAAACAATTTGGTAAAAAGAGAATGACTCACCTTGTTAGCATATAGTCTTTGATTAAACAAGCCTCCTGATTCTATGCCTTCTGATAACTAAGCATCTACTTTATAGTTCTGAATCTTCTGATGATTAAACATATTGTTTGATTGTAAGTGTATAATTTGGAGTTTTCTGATAGTTAAACATTTAGTTTAACAGAGTGGAATACGTATAAGTGTTAAACCCAATCAAACCTAACGATGGTCACGAGATCAGAACCTTAACGAAATTCACAAAGTATAGTCTTATTTAGACAGCACTTTGGCATTCGTTAGTTGGTTTCCGAATCGATCGGACAGAATATCGTATCGACGATTATTGGTTAGAACACCAACGTATAGAGAGAAGAATAGAAGGAATGAGCAAAGAAAAATGAATCCTAAGCTTCCTATTTATAGGTAAGAAACATGAAATTTCTAGGAATTTTCCTATATACTTTTCTAGGAAGTTACCTATACATTTTCTAGGAAGCTTCCTACTCACATATATATTCTATTATACCTTCCTTGCACCTTCCTCATATATATCTATTTACATGTATATCTATTTAGGTGTTTAATTTACTTAGTTAATTAATCTTACTTAACTGATTAATTAATCTTACTTAGCTTAATTAATCTTACTTAATTAATTAATTAATCTTACTTAGCTTAATTAATCTTACTTAATTAATTTATCTTACTTGACTTAATTAATTAATCTTAATTAGCTGATTAATTAAGTAATTTATTTAGCCAATTAATTAATCTAATTAACTGATTGATTAACTTACTTAACTGCTAAGTTTCCTTTCCTGTTAATGTTTCCTTAACTGCTAAGTTTTACTTAACCATTAAGTTTTTCTTAATTACTAAGTTTACTTAATCGCTAAGTATTCTAGTTTAACAGTTTCGTGGTTATGAGTTCTAATTTCTAGATACAATGGAACTCGTATTAGTGTATTAACTCAATTCCACTTTGACGATAATCACGAGATCGAAACCCTCACAACGAATGACAAAGTATAGCCAGATATTGGTAGCCCTTAAACATCCATTGGATCGGTTTTAATCGATCGGATACAGTATCGTACCAGTGATTAGAGTTATTACCCTAATAACGGGCATAGTTTCGAGTTGTAGAAGTTCTGACATTAAAATGATAGAACAAGAGATCAAGAGAAAGAAAAGAATTGAACGATTTGAAGTGAAGCTGAAAACCTCAATATATAGGTTATCATTGAGGCGAGTCGCGGCCCGCGAAGCACATCAGCTTCTCCTTCGTGGCCCGCGAGGGAGTCTAGTTCGGTGTGAATGTTGCTGAGTCATGGCGTAAGCTTGACACGTGTAGGGACACGTGTCCTTGATCGCTATCCGGCGAATGCAGAGCTGTCGTGTCCCGCGAAGACTCTCTTATTCCTTCGCGGCCCATGAGCTAGTACTAAATTTTGATTTTCTTATTTTTCATAAAAAGTAGGGTTTTAGGGGTTCGGGTTTTCACTTACGGAGCGTTTTAGGACATTTTTGTGCGGGTCGTTACAGGAACGAAGGAGGAGACTCAACTGTCGCTGCACTGTTCTCGTTGTGGTCGATGTATACCAACGGTTCTGCGAAAAAAAAAACATCATCTGTTCATCATTGTTCTTGAAGATGAAGATGAAGAAATGAGGGTTTATTCTCTTTAATCTATTAGAACGATCCTTGTTTTGAGAACCTGATTCTGTTGTTCAGTACTTCTGAGACGATTCAAGTGAGTCTTATGAAGCAAGTGTCGGCCTATTCAATTGAGAGGAAACATTGCATTACATCCCTGTTGAAAAACGTAACCGAATTTTTGAAGTACACGTTCTCCGATACCTGATCGTGTTTGGTTTTTGTTTGCGATTGAATCATCGATGACCTTTATGTCGATTTCAACTTCCATTGATCAAATAATAAAAACCCTAAGTGAAAATCCGATTTAAGAAACCCAGAGGAATCAGTTGTATAGATGAGGAGAGAGAGTGTGTGTTTGGGTACTTCTTCTAATGGCGCCTCATTAGTGCTTTAACTACCAAAAGAATGCATACATAAATATTTCTAGTGGACGAAGCAAAGAGACCGCCTTGTTAATTTTAATGAAGCAATGAAGATTGAATCTGCAAACCGCAACCTTTTTTTACTACCGAAACAGTGGCTATGCGAAATACAAACCGCAATCGTTTGTGACTATGGGAAACTTGGACATCAGACGTAAATCTTGAAGCAAATATGTGGTCCCCAATTTGCGGAACATAATCCCAGATTGTCTAGAGGAGCGCTTTTATCATGTGTCATATGGTAACAAGAGTGTGTTGTTCCAAGATCAATTCCAATTGCAGTTTTTTCAACTCTCTTTTTCCAAATGCAGCTGATGAAACTGGAGCCATTATCTTGGTTGTTCAATACTTTCGTGATAAATACAATGTTCATCTTCGTTATCCTTTGCTTTTTGCAATTCAAGCAGGCACGGATGCTAAACGTACTGTTATTACATCCGAGACAATTCAAGTGAGTCCTATGAAGCAAGTGTCGGTCTATTCAACTGAGAGGAATCATTGCTTTACATCCCTATTGAAAAACATAATCGATAAATTTAGGGAAAATGGGGTTGAAAGATGATAACCCAACAGTGGAGGATCTCATTCTACAGCTTCGATAAATTCAGGGGTATTCTCAAATAATGTTTCCTAGATGTTTGAAGACCAACAAATGTCCAAAGTGCTGCTTTTTCATTCGCGTGATGGAAAGCTACCGCGTGACAGGAAGCTACCTTGCAAAAATTAAAAAATTAAATTGACACCCTCAATACGCATCGTATAGGCCTATACGATGTGTATTACTTTTTGGTAGGGGACAATTGCAGCCTTTGGCAGATATAGAAGTTTGAACCCACCTCAATACGCATCGTATAGACCTATACAATATGTATTGAGGGTGTCGATTTAATCCCCCAAGGTGTGCCAATAATACGACCCTATCTTGAGATTGGCTTTTTACCCCTCTTTACGCGTACTAGTAAAATTACCAATGCGTTACATTTCATGGTAGGGTTTAAGAAGTAAAATGAGTAAACTAAAAGGGGTGAAAGTGAAATATCACTCGGTGACAAAAAGGATCCGGTATAACAAACAAAAGAGAAAACTTAAAAAACAAAATCGAAAGAAAATTTTATTAAACTTTCGGGGCTACTTGATAACTTATTGAAGTTTATGGTATAAAAAACAAAGGTTCTTGTATTCGATCAAATGAAAATTCTCCTATCCGCCCGGATGAAACTCCGGGGGATTATTATTACAGATGCTATTCGGAGAAACAAGCTGATGAAGTTCACATGCCTGTATGGAAGTTGAAGAAAGGTTACACTTTTTCCGATTGCATGTGTGTCGAGAATGGTTGCAGGGAAATTTTCCGCCTGAGGAGATCAAGTTCCAAGAAGGGCATACTCATGAGCAGACTTATCATGCCTACCATGAAGAGGCTGCTAGCCATACATCCACTACGCATCGTATAGTGCGTGAGTGGCATAGCATGCATAAAGAGTGGGCTTCTTTTAAAGCGTCCAAGAAGAAAGCTGCTGAGGATGAAACCCGAGTTGCCCAGTTGCGGGCTAAGCTAGAAGCTGACCAAGCCAAATTTGAGAATGATCGGAAAACTGAGGAGTGGTCAGTTGCGGGTTGGAAGAGAAAGGCGGAAGCCGAAGCTGTCCTTCTTTCCAAAGAGCGTAAAAATTGGAAAGAGATCTGTGAGAAGGATAATGCTGAGAAGATGGGTCTTCGCAATTGTAACAACCCTCAAGAAAACCGACACCCTCGAATAACCCGACACCCCAATATACTTTAGAATGTCCCAATATGTTTTATATGACACCCCGTATGTGAAAACCGAGCCCTCAATAGATTATAACATATAAAATAAAATAAAAACAAGAAATATAGGGCTGAGGCGGGCCGCGACATAATCTACCCTTAGTTTACGCGGGCGGTATCAAGACTAAATTGACTCAGCTGATTTCTTAAGTTAAAGCGGGCCGCGTAAGGGTTATGCATAGTTAACGCGGGCCGCGAAAGCTCGTGAAACGCGGATACACCTAGAGGCCGACACGTGTCATGATCGTGGCGGTCTAGAGAACGACTCAGCTAAGCTATAGCGTTGACCGATGTTGACGCGGGCCGCGTAAAGGACCCTTGTGTTTTACGCGGGCCGCGACAGGACCATATTACACAACTATAAATAGCAGGCTTCGGATTTCACTTTCAATCGTTCACTTTCTTTCTCAATCTCGACTTTCTGAAGAATAATAATAATCTTTGGGCATAATACCCCCTAACTAGCGAAGCCCTGCCTCGTTGTAAGTATTATAACCCCGGTTACGTATTAGATACGCTACCCGATTGATTTAGGGTTCCGTAATAACTGTCGTGGTTTTGCCCGACGTAGTTGTTGGAATACCGTCTCGGGGAAGGTATCATTAATATTTTCAAAGGGTTATGGTACTAACCACTGTACAATTGTATAAATTATAGATTATATCCAGGAAACCCTTACGAGAAGCCTAAGATAGCAATGTGAGTAATCTCCTTTTTATGTCAACTGTTTTTACAAAACCTCAATTGTTATTATCATATTACCAGTATGTGAGTTGTGTAATTCTTCAATTATCGCTGGTATTATGGGGTTTTGTATACATTACTTGATAACCTTCACAATTGGACGACGAGTAGCCAATGTGTGATATGACCATAGCCATAGATACGGTC
This sequence comes from Helianthus tuberosus, assembly GCA_030545235.1. Lineage (NCBI taxonomy): Eukaryota > Viridiplantae > Streptophyta > Magnoliopsida > Asterales > Asteraceae > Helianthus > Helianthus tuberosus. Next base: position 30,685,550 of record CM060381.1, read on the forward strand.
GAGTGGCAAGTACTGAATGGGTAATTGTGTAGATATAAACATTGTAATCGCTCTCAATACTGTGGTAATTGATAAAACTTGTTTTGATTAAATTGGGATTCACTCATCAGTATTTCCCGCTGACAAAATATTTTTAAAACATGTTTCAGGTAACACAATGTGAAAGCCAACTGGGAAAAAGCCAGCTCGAGAGCACTGACGGCTTGGAAAATAAGTGGCTATAAAAGTTATCTAAGAAACAATGTTTTAAATTAAATAAAATAGGGTTTGTCCCTATAAATGTACTGTAATAAGAAACTTGGGTTTGGCCCATGTGTTTATTAATATTAAATATGGTGTTTTTACTCTGATAAACATTTCCTAACTACGGTCCTGATGTAAATTCCGCTGTGAGACTAAACAAACTGATACCACCAAACTCTGTGATCACGTCCGCCCGTTCCCGGGGATCAGGGATCGGGGGTTGTGACAGAAGGTGGTATCAGAGCCTAGCCACTGGTCTAAGCCAAAGAAGTGTTCTGCTGACACTTAAAGTTATATTTTGTGTTAGGAAATAAATTATGAAAGTATATGCATAACTGTATTTATTTGTTATGTGTTATTTAACTATTTGTTAGTTTACAGTATGAGTAAGAAAAGAATTTCGGATATCTATCATAAACTAGATAATTCACCGAAAGAAAAAGGGAAGTTCATCCCAAACAAATTCCTCAAGATACTCAGCAGATACTGAAGAAGGAATATTTGTCCGTAAAGCACAGTTTGAAAATCCACTTACCCCTAATAAAAGAAGCTGGATTCTTAGAAAAAGTCAAGAGAACATGAAAAAGTCTCAGGAAACCCAGAAAATAGGCAGTAACCCACCTTGGGAAGATAAATTAGACGAAAAATGGGCAAATCTCTACATGTTGGCTACTGTAGCAATAAATGCTAACTTATAAGTTAAATCACAAAACCAGTTCTAGCACCTGCGACACTTACAAGCCGGAAACATTAAATTATTAAATAAACCGTTAGTATAATTCAAAAGTTCAGTTGTAATCTAGCAATAGTTGTTTTAAATAAATTTTAGAAAATCCTTATCGAATCCAGGCACCTACACCCCATATCAGTAACCTGCACCCCAGATCCCAAACCCAGTCCTAGAACCTGTAACCCCAATGAGTGCAGAAAATGTATTAGGACATTTGGTAAGGTAATCTTAGAAGATAGTAAAAGAATGAGAAAGATGGGAGAGCAACTCGTATGAAAATTACGATGAGTGCAAATATGAATTTCTAAATAAATCCATATCTGTAGATGTGATGGCAGAAACGGTAATAGGAATAATAATAATAAAATAAAATAAATGTGTGAACGGATGCCTATTATTATTCGGTATTGTAATTTTTAATTTCAGTACTAATGTGTAATAGATGAATAGAGTAAAATCGCAATGATCAATGCTTTTGGCTAAATTACGTATCATGTGATTTGCTATATTAAATATTATTTTATGATATTAATATTTGGTAGATGTTTAAAAATTCAAATGGCCGACGAAGTAAATCAAGGAAATCTGAATAATGATAACCAGAGTAACATTAACTTGGTTAATGAGAATCCTAACCTCAATAACAATGGAAATCAAGTGGATAATAGTGCTATCCAACACATAGTAGCACAGGGAATTATAGATGCTATGCCATTTATTCTTCAAACTGTTAAGGATGCTGATAACAAGAGTAAGCATAGCAGTAAGCGACCAATTGAACCAGACCACAGTGTGAACAATGGACCCGTATTTCAAGCACCCATTCCCAAAAGAAGAAGAACCATGCCTTATGGTTGTTCTTACAAAGAATTTTGGTCCTGCAAACCAATGGAATTCTCGGGCAACGAAGAGGCCATTGCAACCCTACGTTGGATAGAAAAGACTGAGGCAGTCTTAAGAATAAGCAAGTGCGCAGAAGAAGATAAAATACTGTTTGCTTCTAATCTGTTTAAGAACTCAGCCTTAGAATGGTGGAACACTATCCTCCAAACTAAGGGAATTGATAGAACTTACAATATGGAATGGGAGGAGTTTAAGGACAAGGTGGAAAGGAAATTCTGCCCACCCAATGAAAAGGAACAAATTGCAAACAAATTCTTAAACCTTAGGATGACTGATGTGGATAGCAAAGGGTACACTAAGTTATTCTTCGAATATGCTAGAATAGTGCCAACTCTTGCTTCACCAGAACCAGTGTTAATCTCTCGTTATATTTGGGGATTAATTGGAGAGATAAGACATGTAGTCAAGGCAACTAGACCTCAAACTATAGAAGAAGCTGTAGAACTAGCAAATATCTTGACTGATGAATTAATCCATACTCGAGAAGAAGATCAGAAAAGGAACCTAACCCAGAAGCTTACACAAGAATTTCATTCTGGAAATTTTAATCATGAGAAAGATATAGGTTCTACCTCTGCACCCTACTGTAGGTATTGCAAGAGAAAGCATTCTGGAAGATGCCCTATATACTGTAACTTCTGCAAAATATCGGGACACCAGGAAGAAGAATGCAGGAAGAAAAATAGCAGGATATGCTACAACTGCGGAGAACAAGGTCACATCAAACCAAACTGTCCAAAATTAGCTCCAGCTATGAACAACAAGAACACTAAAAATGCTAGAGCATTTGTTCTAACGGCAGAAGAAGCAAAGATGATCCCGGATGTGATCACTGGTATGTTTTAGTTAATGATATTTTTGCTACAGTATTATTTAAATCTGGTGCAAACTAAAGTTTTATTAATACTTTGTTTTGCAAATTTTTAAATCAATCATTAACTAAACTACCACAAGTATGTCTAGTAGAGACAACCTGGAGAAACCATTAAGATTTCTAAAATCTTGCAGGGAGCAAGAATAGAAATTCTAAACCATAAATTTATTACAAATCTTTATCCAATGAATCTGGTAGGATTGGATATTGTTTTAAGAATAGATTGGTTAATAGCCAATAAAGCCAGTACTTTATATGATCAAAAGTCAATACAAGTAAATTCACCACAAAGGTCAAACGATCATTTACCTTTCATAAGAATTTTCTTAGTTATCACACAAGTATCAATGCTGTACCATTCAAAGCACTTTATGGACAAAAGTGCCAAACCCCAGTCTATTGGGCAGAAATTGGGGAAAAGCAAATATCTGGACCTGAGATAGTGCAGGAAACAATTGACAAGATCATTCAAGTCAAGAATCTCAATCACAATAGATTAATTCTATTCAAAGTGAAATGAGATTCCAAAAGAGGACCTGAGTACACATAGGAACTTGAATCTGAGAGTATCCACACTTGTTCCAATAGATCTCGAGGACGAGCTCTAAAACAAGGTAGGGAGAATGTAACAACCCTCAAGAAAACCGACACCCTCGAATAACCCGACACCCAATATACTTTAGAATGTCCCAATATGTTTTATATGACACCCCGTATATGAAAACCGAGCCCTCAATAGATTATAACATATAAAATAAAATAAAAACAAGAAATATAGGGCTGAGGCGGGCCGCGACATAATCTACCCTTAGTTTACGCGGGCGGTATCAAGACTAAATTGACTCAGCTGATTTCTTAAGTTAAAGCGGGCCGCGTAAGGGTTATGCATAGTTAACGCGGGCCGCGAAAGCTCGTGAAACGCGGATACACCTAGAGGCCGACACGTGTCATGATCGTGGCGGTCTAGAGAACGACTCAGCTAAGCTATAGCGTTGACCGATGTTGACGCAGGCCGCGTAAAGGACCCTTGTGTTTTACGCGGGCCGCGACAGGACCATATTACACAACTATAAATAGCAGGCTTCGGATTTCACTTTCAATCGTTCACTTTCTTTCTCAATCTCGACTTTCTGAAGAATAATAATAATCTTTGGGCATAATACCCCCTAATTAGCGAAGCCCTGCCTCGTTGTAAGTATTATAACCCCGGTTACGTATTAGATACGCTACCCGATTGATTTAGGATTCCGTAATAACTGTCGTGGTTCTGCCCGACGTAGTTGTTGGAATACCGTCTCGGGGAAGGTATCATTAATATTTTCAAAGGGTTATGGTACTAACCACTGTACAATTGTATAAATTATAGATTATATCCAGGAAACCCTTACGAGAAGCCTAAGATAGCAATGTGAGTAATCTCCTTTTTGTGTCAACTGTTTTTACAAAACCTCAATTGTTATTATCATATTACCAGTATGTGAGTCATGTAATTCTTCAATTATCGCCGGTATTATGGGGTTTTGTATACATTACTTGATAACCTTCACAATTGGACGACGAGTAGCCAATGTGTGATATGACCATAGCCATAGATACGGTCGAGTGGCAAGTACTGAATGGGTAATTGTGTAGATATAAACATTGTAATCGCTCTCAATACTGTGGTAATTGATAAAACTTGTTTTGATTAAATTGGGATTCACTCACCAGTATTTCCCGCTGACAAAATATTTTTAAAACATGTTTCAGGTAACACAATGTGAAAGCCAACTGGGAAAAAGCCAGCTCGAGAGCACTGACGGCTTGGAAAATAAGTGGCTATAAAAGTTATCTAAGAAACAATGTTTTAAATTAAATAAAATAGGGTTTGTCCCTATAAATGTACTGTAATAAGAAACTTGGGTTTGGCCCATGTGTTTATTAATATTAAATATGGTGGTTTTACTCTGATAAACATTTCCTAACTACGGTCCTGATGTAAATTCCGCTGCGAGACTAAACAAACTGATACCACCAAACTCTGTGATCACGTCCGCCCGTTCCCGGGGATCAGGGATCAGGGGTTGTGACAGCAATGTTATCAACAACCTTAAAGCGGAAGTTGAAAAGTTGAAGAAACAGGATGCGGAGATTGAAAAATTGAAGAAGGAAAAAGCTGATGCTGAATCCGCGCGGGATGAAGCGCGCTCTCATAGGGAAAGGAGTGAACAACGAGAGGTACATACCTGTGCTACTCTTGCTCTTAGAGATAAGGAGATAGAAGAACTTTTTGCTTTGCTATCTGAGCAGGAACAACTTAAGGCGGAAGTTGAGTCTGTCAAGAAAGATATGGAGCTTGCGCGTACCGAGAAGGCTGAAACTTCCCGCCATCTTGTTGAAACCGAAGAAAAGCTAGAAAATTCCAAAACTGCGCGGGGGACGGCGGAGAGTGAGCTTGAACCGCTGAAGAGTGACATGTAATGGCTAAAAGAACGCGGAATTGCAAGTGTAAGTTTCTTCTTTCTTTTTGTAACTCTTTGGAGCTGTTTTGCGTTTTTTCTTACTTTTTTGTTTTGCAGGTTGCTGAATCAGTCCTTAACTCTGAGGATCTAGACAAAATTGCGGCGTACTTGTTGGTTGCTGCGTGAAATGATGGATATGCCCAAGGGTATGCGGAATGCTCACACCATGTGGTTAACTCTTTGAAGGTTGACTGGGATACTAGCAAGTCCGCGACCCATGGTGTTAATACAGATGCTGCCCTGGCTGCTGTGAAGACAGAATTTAATAACTTACAGCTCCCGGTTATGGATCTTATCAATGTTGCGTTACAATCTGAGGACCATGTGGCGCAATTGAAAGAAATCTTCCCGGATAAAGATGAAGATGAAGACCTAGCTTAGGTTTTTTTGTGGTCGTATGAACAATTAATTTGTAGGTTTTGGGATGTGTATCCCCGTTTTGTTAATGCGCTGTTGTGCAAGTAACTTTGGTTAATACACTGCCGTGTATACTTATAATTTTATTTATGTTAAGGCATGTGGCACGCCAGTAACTTGGTATGAGATGTGTTTTAATTTACAATATTTTGCATGAGCTCAATTGCTTTGATTAGGTAAGGCGAATAAAGGTGGTATAAAGCTCATGTGTGAGCGTAAGGTCTGGTGCGATGTGTGTAATCGCTGACCGCTCATGAGACTTGTATTATATCTACCATAATGTTTTTGCGCTTACCAAAAGGAATTGCATGCACTTTGTAATAAACACGGAAATAATAGAAACTTTGTTTTGATTCATGATAGGGTACAGAGGCCACGGTACAAAGTCTATTTTAGGATAATTACATGAAACTTAACTTACACTATAGTCCTTGCCATGAATTGATAAGCTACAGAGCTTGACCAACCTGTGAGGAGACTATAGAATGCTGCTTAATTCTTCGCCTTCTTACTCGGGCCCTCCTCGCCACGAGTAATTTGTTTTATCTCTTTCCGCACATTCTGCAATAGGTGAGTGAGCTCACCGCTTTTGAGCGCTTTCTCGATTTCAGTGCAGAGAGAGATACAGTTGTTGGTAGTTTGGGCGTTGTCTTTGTGATAGTCACAATATTGATTTGGGTCTTGGCCGTGCTTATTCTTCATTGGTGGAGGTGTCTTGAACTGGTAGTCTTCCGTGCTTAGCACCTCCGCTGGGGTTTTGGTCAGAGGAGTCCACTGCATCTCTCTGTTTTCCTGCTTTGTCTCTCTTTGCGCGGCGAGCTTGTTTATGGTAGCTCGCACATCTTCGGATGAGTAGTTTCCGGAATTCGAGTCGCGCCAATTTTTTTTAACTTTTTTCCGCTGCTTGAGTTCATGTCTGTTGGGCGACTGTGCGGTGGTGGTGGTCTGTTTGTGCTGAGGTTTTTCTCCGTCTGGGCGTACATTTTGGCTGCCGCCATCAGCTTCTCCCAGCTTTTTGGTAACCCCTCCGTGCCGGACAAGACCTTGATCATATCGTCACATCGGACGGCATACTTAAACTGTGCTCTGATCAGGTGCTCATGAACATCTCCTATCTCGAGCACTTCTTTATTGTAGCGCGTGATAAAATCTTCTAAGCTCTCGTCGTCACGTCGCCAAATATTCATGACATCTGCCGTATCTCAGATGGACCTCCTCTGTTGGCTGAAGTATACTAGAAATTTTTCTCGCAGGTCTACCCATGATGTTATCTTCCCAACAGGCAGGTTATCAAACCACAATCGCGCGGCGCCTATGAGAGTCTGTATGAATAGATGACACCACATTGGTAGGGTCCATCCCCCTACCAACCCTGCGCTCGTGAAGACCCGAAGATGGTCATCTGGGTCCGTCATGCCATTAAACTTGCCAACATTGGATGGGAGTTTTGTTTTTTTTCTAGGGGAGCCAAAGCGATTTCGTTGATGAACTTGGAATTTTCTACTGCCTCCGTCGGGTGGTAACTCAAATTGTAATCGTGTTCTGCTTCAGGATTGTAAGTCGCACGAGGTTTGAAACTTTTGTAATTCGGTTGCAACCGATTGAACACACTTGTACTGTCCCCTTCGTGGTATGTTCTGTCATACTCACTGGTGTGGGTGTCCCGTCGCGGGCCCAACTTGGAGTGAACTGACTGCCTTCGATGAGAATGCGATTCATCGTGATACCCTCTTCGTCGGTTTTCAGGGTGAGTATACTCATATCTCACTGGAGATCTAGAGTAAAATTCTGTGTCTTCTACCTGAACTCGTGATGGTGCATCATGATGAGAAACATGAGGCACCGATGGTGCTCGAGTACGAGATACGGGTCTTCGTGACTGAGTGGGAGGAGCAGTTTGTGCACAGAGTTGTGCATACACAGCATTTATTGCTCCTTGGGATCTGACATACCAGGAGATGGGGGTTTCCCCTGGAGGTAGAATTGAACTTATTGGAATTTCAGGCTGCATTCATGGAGTGACATGATCATTTGGATGATTATCAGTGTATTGCACTTCATTATCATCCGAAGCTTCTTCCACAATCCCTTCAACTTGGGTATTGTGAGCGAAATTTGGCCGAGGGCCGGTTTGACGGTTCGTCAGAGTTTCTTCCATTTGAAAAATGGAGATGAAAAAGTGAATAGAAACGAGAAGAAATGGGTAAAACTGAGAAATCGATGGGCGCCAATGAAGAAACACTGGTTTAATTGACCGAAATCAACTGAACCAGGGGTTTGAATCTGCATAAAAGGGTTGATCTATCCTCTTTCGGTTCGTGGGTAACGGCTCTCCTTCTTCACACAATTACTGCAAAACAACCACCGTTAGACTCGCCACGGGGAGAATGGAGGTTCTCTCCGTGACCACCCTCCAGCGTGAGAATAAGTACAGGGTTTATGAAGAAGAAAAAGTGGAAGTGAAGTGAATGTAACTTGAGAATTATACCTGAATTATCCTTCTATTTATAGCCGAAGTTTGGGCGGGAAATCTTGTTGATGAAATATTGACGGAAAGTGTTATTTCCGTGAGCGGTTATTTTTCCCTCCGTTGATCATTAACGAGTGTGAAAGCACACGGATCGCGATCTTGATCAACGGTTGGGGTATTGCCACGTGGAAAGTGGACAAATGAAAACCTCTTTTTAATTCTGTGCCATCATCGTGACTTCAAGGGAGTCTGGGATGATGCCACGTGGCTAGACGGTTATAACCGTCTGGTGGTGCACGATGGAGCCTTCTAGAAGAATACGACTGTATTCCTGTGTGGCTCTTCTCTACGTTAATTCTGTGGTAACAGAGAAGTTTAATAATATCCAAGTCTGGATATTATTTATGCGGAAGTGTTTAGCTAGGACTTTTGTCCTGTCTGCTATGGGGTTAAGCACAAGGATTTGTTATTCTCCTTTTGGCGTGCAGGTGTTGACTATTGTTATCTTTCTAAGTTCTCCTTGTAGGACTAGTGCGCGGCCGCGCAAGGTCTAAAGATAGTTAGAAGGATGAGGTTGTGGTATGGTTCCACGTACCGAAGCAAGGTTTTTGGGACCTTACCCCTTCAGTGATGGATTTTAAAACATAAAGTACAAAACTCATCAATTTTGAACATAAAGGACAACGCCTGAAAATGAGTACAAAAACAAAGGACAATCTTTGCAATTCACTCCATTTAATATATTATATCATATAGATCATGTTAGAGCAGTTATACTTAGTTAAATAATTAAATAGTTATATTAAATACATCTTAACAATTTAAATAAGAAAAAAATACACCATTGGTCCTTTTGGTTTTTGCCAAATTTCAATGTCAAGTACTAATAATTTTTTGTTACAAAATCAGGTATTAACGTTTTAATTTGTCACAATGTTGAGTACTAAGGCCAACCTTTATTAAATTTTTTGTTAAATATATTAAATTTATGAAAATGCACTTTAATAACTAAAGGGTCTATTTTTGTAATTAGGCTAATTTAATTATAGGGACTATATATGTAGTTTACATAAAAATACATAATAAAATTAAAGTCAAAATATAAAACCTACATCGATCATCTCAATTACCCGTCCCCTGTAACCCTAATCCACAGCGCCACCACCATATAATAAAATTAAAGTCAAAATATAAAACCAACATCGATCATCTCAATTACCCCTTCCAGTCTTCCACTGTAACCCCTATCCACAACGCCACCACCATAATAAATTGGAAAAAATAATCTATCATAACTCAAGTAAACATGCGGGGTGGAGGTTTTGGGTGATGGTGCGACTGTGATTTTTTATTCGTGCATGATGGTGGTTTCATCTCGCCAGGTGATGGTGATTCAATCGTCGGTATTGGTGGTTGCATAACGCTGGTGATGGTGATCTAGTTTAAACCTATTACTTTTCCTTTTCCCTAGATCTTCATCCATACTTCCCAATTAAGAAACTAGTTATTAAAGTCATTAATACAAACCCAATTAAAAAGTGCCGAAAGATTAAAAATCAAAAGTAATACATTAAAAGTTGTCTTCACCAAGTGATGTAAAAGTTTAGCCAAACATGGCATTTGATTGACAAGAACTCTTACGATCAATCTTGGATCCCGAGACTACTACACACTCTAAAGATGGATGATAGATGATGGTGGTGGGTGTTGGTGTTGTAGTGGTGGTGGAGTGGTGGCAAAGTGGGAGAGAAGTGGTTTGCCAAGGGATGCCTTTGAAGTGAACCAAGCACCCATATTTATAGCCAGAACAGAGCCCTGGCCACGGCCCCGTATCCATTGGGCACGGTCCGTGGCCATCATCTTCTCTTCCTTCATTAATTGCAATTGTCAGCAGGGGGTCCCACACGACCCCGTGTCTTCTGGGCACGGCCCCGTGGTCAACTCTTTGTTGTACTATCAAGATTCTGCAAATCTAAGAGTTGACCACGCCCCGTGTAGAGCTGGGCACGGCCCCGTGGTGGGCGTAGAAGCTTTTGCAGGTTTGTCTTTTTGTGCAGGGCCTGACCACGCCCCATGCTCAGCTGGGCACGGCCCCGTGGTCAGGTTCTATCTTCTTGTTTTTATCTTGGGAGATGCTGCCGAGGGGTCAGGCATGTCACTTTATTCCTTCTTCTTGTATTTATGTTGGTTTTGGCTGCTTATTTGTTCCTTTTGTTCGTTTAAGCTCGTTTAGTCCTGTAAATTTAAAAGGAAGAAAGAAACGCACTTTTTCCAACATTAGTAGTAAAAAAGGGTTAGTTTCATGCCTCATTTGATGTAATTTATATGTTGTATTTTGCACACATCATTGATCGACAATATGATTATGGGAAGGGGTTTCTATTTTTTGAATAATTTACATAATGGCCCTCTGATCAAATATAATTAATTACAAAAATAGACCCTCTAGTTATTAAAGGGCATTTTCATCATTTTAGTAAGATTAAACAAAAAAAATTAACAAAGTTTGGGATTAGTACTCAATATTGTGATAAATTAAAGCGCTAATACATGATTTTGCAACAAAAAACTATCAGTACCCGACATTGAAATTTGGCAGAAACGACAAGGACCAACGGTGTATTTTTTTCTTTAAATAATTGAATTAAAAGGAAATAATAGGTGATGATTTGGAAAATGTAAGGTTTGGAAAATGTAATGATATGTAAGGATGTTTGTAGGTGAAATTAAGAGTTTTTAACGATTTGCAAGGACATGACGTAGCAGTTTACTAGAATTTTTTTTCTAAGCTAGTCTTGGTAGAAAAAAATATTTACCATTTTGGTGTTCCTAAAAAACTATTTACCTAAATAGTGTTTTTTATTTGTTTTGCATTTATCTTTTCTTTTTTAGACTTGTCTTTTCTGTTTTGTTTTGTTATTTTTTAATTCAGTCATTCCAGTCTCAATATCAAATAAATACAAAAATAAACCATCGGTCTCAATATATACAAGCGAAAACAAAAATGTCAAATAAAAGCGAGTCACTAGCGGTTTTAATATCAAACAAAATAAAAAGTTTTAGGCTGGTTCATATTAAAAATACGTTTGTTGAGCGAGAACAGCCATTTTTATCTTGTTTTGAATCGCATATAATACTACGTTAATTTGAATCGTATGTGTAAAACAAACCTATATTTAGAAAAAGTATATGAAATCCTATTGTTCAATTTTTTGTTAACTTTCTACTCCATCATAAAAATTATAAAATCACAAAGTCTACAAAGTCAACATTTGAATAAATTTATTTGTGGGCGCTCGAGGGGTAAAAGTGAAATTGCATTAATTTTAACATTTTTTTACTAATTTCGTGAAAATAGCTGAAAGACAAAAGGGTACATGCACAAATCGGTCTTGTCCCGATTATTGAGTGTTATGTGCTTTATGTCCAAGATTTGATGCAAAACTACTTTCAAGTTAGGAGCCTCAATCTTTCTATTCCTACGGAGCAAAGGTAAGGCTGTCTATATCTTACGCTCCTCAGACCCTACCTTAGCTTTGTTATCGGTAGTATTTATTTAGTATGATGAAGAAAAACTCTGAATAAATTTAGCGAAGAAAATCCAAAAAGTTGAATAGATTCTAAAAGATCAATTTTATCTAGCTTTAAATAACTATGCGAAAAACTCGGAACAACAATTTATTGTTCTAACTGAACAACGTATTGTTTGAATTCCTTGCAACCCAAGAAACCCATAATCAGTATCAATATTCAGTTTCCTTATTCAAACGCCTTTTCCGATTTCCATATCCACTTAATCCCATTATAAATAAATACCACTCCCCTCTTCATCCTCAAACCACACATACATACATACATACACACACAAAGCAACATTATAAATACTTCCCTCTTCACCCTCAACTACAGTCTGCAGTCATGGCTATAGAGACGAACAAAAGAAACAGAAGCACGAGCCGTGTTGGCGGGTACGAATGCAAAACTTGCAAAAAGAGATACGAAACTTTTCAAGCACTCGGAGGCCACCAAGGAACCCATAAAAAGGTCAAACTCACCGACGAAAGTAATGATGCATGCTTGTTAAATCTTGGTATTGTGGTTCGCAAGTCTTCGGGGTTGCATCGATGTCAAACGTGCATGAAAGAGTTTGAGACTGGGCAGGCGTTGGGCGGACACATGAGGCGGCACAGGCTCGAAAAAGCTTTGATTTTGATGGAGAAAGAGAGTATGTGGCGGCAACAGGCGGTGGTGGAGAAGGTGGAGAATGATGTGATATTCACGGCATTGGAACTACAACTGCTCAAGTCGAAGGAAGATAAGCGAGACGAGGCCAAAACCGAGTTGGTTTTGGCAGCACAAGAATGGCGACTATCTGTCTGACATTTAGGCTTTAGTAAAAGACATTTGATTCATTCGATTTTTTTGTAAGGATCGGCGATGAGATTTAATTTCCTGTAATTCTCTAACTAATTCGTTGATATATATATAAATACATACATATTACTCGTACATATATATTCATACTCATGTATATGTGATTATATATATTGATACACATGATCAACTCTTAAGACCGAACCCAATATATTCATTGTACAAATATAACTTAATGTTCTTTTAGCAGTCAAGTCGGTCGGGTCATAAGAATAAACCTATACACCATGTAATGTGCGGTAGATAATTTCTTTAGAACACAAGAAAGCACAACAAAAAACAAACCAAACACAGGGTGTATTCCACAAATAAAAAGCCGAACTAATTACATCACACCAAAAAATATATTTACACATGCAATGAAAGACAAAAAGACGACCGACCTGTATCATAGAACAGTGTTGATATGGAGTGCTTTTAGCAGTGAAGTTGCCATCTGCTTCACCAGAACTTGACCACCGGAACTTTGACCATCTCTTCGTTCTTCAATCAAATTTTGAAGTTTCTGAGGCAAATTGTTTTCTACAATTAGTTGCTTCGGGCGTGGGTGATGTTCGTATACAGCCTGTCACAACATACCAAAACCGAGGTTCAGTATGTAAACAACTGGAGAAAAAACCATACGTAAAATTATATACTAATTTGGAAAATTATCGACCTTTATTAGTTTGAGCAGATTGAGACGAGCTATGGCGTCCTGGTGATCAAGCCTCGATATGAGCAATGGTGTCAACCCATTAACAGCCAATGTTGTATTTATTCGAGATGATTTCCTGTAAATTATGTGAATAAAATTCATGATGAATACCCGCATAAAGCATACAAATGAGCAACAAAAAAAGCCGAAGAAAACAAACGTGATGATCTTCAAAAAGGGTTCTAGTATGTGCAAGAAGAACTGTTCTGGACAGCACTGGAAGAATTTAACCAATTTTTGAACCGCGTCCTTTTTGAGCAAAGCTTGTTCCACTTTCTTGTCGTTATCATGTGCTAAACAAACAGCAATTGAATCTAAAGCAGTTACAGACCAAAGTTGGTCTTCAAGTAAACTCAAGTATACATCCATCCCACCATGAGCTCTTAACTTCTCCCTTGAATTGCGTGATGCGTGGGCCATATCACATAATAAAGGTAACGCACATTGTCTGAGTGGAGAATCCGACATTATAAAACGCATTAAGTGCGGAATGATTCCGCTTTCCGCTGCTTGTTCTTGTCTTCTCTTGTTTATCTTGCATAAGTTGAATAGTGCGTTGAGGACCTTCAATGGAAAAAACATTGCATTGTAAGATTATCATATTCTAGATTTAAAATTTTAATAACCACCTAATCGTTTTACTAACCTCGTGATGAATTTGAGACACGAGGGGACCGTCTTTGAGATCGAGATTCGGAATAAGATGCTTGATGGCATCGGCTCTTTGTAGGTGTTCCAAGCAGTGTGGATCAGTTGACAAATGATTGATGCATTTTAACAACTTTAACAGTATAGGTGGTTCTACTTTATTGAACATCTGAAAGAGGCGGCTAAGCAAACTTTGGCTACACATGTAGGACTTCACGGTTGAGTCAGCACCAGCAAACTCAAGTAGAAGATCCGCCACTTTTTCAAGATATTCACGAGCCACGTCAGCGTTCCAAGGGGATACCATGTGAGACAGGAGCCCTGATGACGTGGCACTCCCTGGTCTAGCATTAAGAACTCCGGAACCGGAGAGTACGCCTGATGCTGTCTGAGATGCGATTCCCGATGTGGAAGCCTTTCCCTCATTGGATGCCGTTAACGCGGTCTTCTTATTGGCTAACTTATGTGGAGTCCTGGTTACCGCCTCGGTGTAAGCATGTTCTCTTCCACGACTAGAAGCCTCTGTACAATCACCAAAGAAAACTAGTATCAGAATAGTAGGGTGAGAAAACTAGTATCAGAATCTGTACAATCTCACCAAACACGGATAAAGGTACCTTTTATTATAATCAAAAAAAGGAAAAAGGGCCCCAAAATTTCATTTCGCCTTAGGCCTCCAAAAAAGTTGGAACGGCCCTGGGTTTCGGTTTGCCCTTCTTCCATAACCGAAATAACCGAACCGATAGTTATACATTTATGTGTTTTTCATGTATATCCATGTATTTGAAACATATTATCATGTATTTTCCGTGCATTTGAAACATATTTTCATGTATTTTCTGGGTGTTTCATGTAATTTTCATGTGTTTTCATGTATTTGTATGCTTGAAAATGGTTCAAAACACTTGACCAACTATTTTAAGTTTATAAATTGCACAAGTTTTGTTTTTGGTAATTAACCAAATATAACCAAAACCGAACCGGCCGACATATTAACCGAATTAACCGAACCGACTTAACCGATGGCTTTCGGTTATGGTTTTTCCTAAAACAGAACTTTGGTTATAGGTTTCGGTTATGTGTAAAAACCGAACCGACATTTGCTCACCCTTACAGAATAGTAACATGAAGCTGAGATATTTTTGTAAAAATACTGATGTTTACCAGCAAATTCAGCCATCAAGAAATCCATCCCGTTGGATTTCTTCTCATTAGAAGAATGCAAAAGAGGGAGTATGCTTTCGTGTTTCTCCAAGCCCGTAAGATGTCGAACGTACTCGAGCTGACCCGAAAAATGGCGTGAAGGCGGTTCTTTCTCCAACAAACTTAAAAGTGGCCTCACATTTTCTTGCTGAGTTGCAGAATATCCATTTGATACAGCATCCATCGATTTCCTAGGCCTATCAGTGGACAACCTTCCAAAATTAGAAAGCCGTTGTTTAGGTTCTGCGTCATGTGACGGATCAATTTTATCTCTCTCCATTGATGTTGAATCGGGTGATCTTGAGGTAACCGGAGCTTCAGCGCTAGTGTTGCTTGATTGATGTTTATCTGTTTCTAGTGTGAAGAATCTTGAATCAGGCGAGTGAGAAGATGAAAGTCTAGAAGATTCCTGTGGGCCAGCAAAAGGATGATCTGTATGGCTACTTGGATCCAGTGGGCCAGAGCGGGGCCGCATGGGTAAACCATCCATTGAAAAACCACCTGCACCTGATATGGACGCTAGCCTCGTTGCCTCATTTAAGCTATAGAGGGTATTTATGAGCCTGAGTAATATTCCATTTTTTGCAGCTATTCGACAAAAATCATTCCTAAGGGTTGATCTCTGAAGCTTAAACACCTGCCACATGCCATCAATAGCTAGGTGGACCATTTGCCTGTATTTTGCATAATCAGCCTCGAGAAATCCCACAAGAACGGGTATCCCACGGCAAGCGATAAACATTTGCAACGTCAACGAGCTGTAACAGAAAGCTTCCACCTCAATCCATAATCATCGTAAAGCAAAACACAGCACTCTATGCAAAAAAAAAAAAAAAAAAAAAAAAAAAAAAAAAAAAAAAACAGGGGGCAATTTCATATATACCCCTATAAACTTGCAAAATATCATGTATACCCATACAAAATTATAAATATCATATATATACCTTTATAAAGTAGTTGAAATATCATATATACCCAATTCATTAAAAAAAATTTAATAAATGACAATTTTACCCTTATTTTTCTAAAACTGTGGAATCTCATAAATGACCTTTAACTTCAAATATTATTGTTTAGCTTAATTTATTTAGCTTAAATATAATATATGGAGTATACTATTGTTTATGGATAAAAATTAAAAAAAAAATAAAAATGGAGTATACTATTGTTTATGGGTAAAAAAAAAAAAAATGGGTAAAAATAAATTTAAACTAAAATGTGTTATATAAAAATATAAGTTAAAAGATGAGCATATATGAAAACTTGAAGTTAAAAAAATAAGGGTAAAATGATCATTTATTAGATTGTTTTTAATAAATTGGGTAAATTTGATATTTTAACTACTTTGTAAGGGCATATATGATATTTTTAGTTTTGGTTGGGCATATGTGAAATTTTTCAAGTTTGTAAGGGTATATATGAAATTAATCCAATAAACAATGTAAAAAGAATATGCAAATTAGCAAGACACGAGACCTTGACTGACACAGTTGCTGCAAAAAGTAAGCCGCTTCCATACGAACCTCTCGTGTTCTGTCAGGCGCTGCAAAGCCCATAACAAGAGGGATCTAGAGAGGGTTCTTGACGATTAGAACACGTAAAAAGAAACATCTTACCATTACATAATGTATACATAAATACTTACAAGGCCAACAAGACAAGCGTTTTCTTGGAAATCAGTATTATCTTTAATAATTTGATTTAAAACCTGCAGCACAGAGCATATAACCTGCACCTAAAGAACAGCAGTAACTACATTACTATCGCTTATTATAATCAGACAAGAAAACGAATAATATGTAACAAGCCCGGAAGCCCGTTCGAATTGCCATACCCGTGTCCTCGGAACTTCGAGCAATTCCAGAAGAGGAAGCAACCCGTGTTGTGTCATAAACACGTGTTTCTGCTCAGGACGGTGTTGGAAAAAAACAGTTAACTTGTGACAGGAGGACACGATCACATCTTCTGATTCTTCTGGTCGCAGTTGTGAAACTAGTTTGCCAAATTCAACAGCCTACATATTCATTGATGAGTTAAACAACTGTACACGATATACCCTAATTTGACAACTGCGTTTTAGAAAGATTGTACCTGAAGGTGAAAAAGATTGTCTGCAGGTAGTTTATCATCAAAGCCCTGATAAACAAAAAGATGAGAAGTCAAAGGTCTATAGTGAAGAAGTCAGATAGTCAACAACATAAGCCTGCTATCATGATATATAAAAGCTTACCAGACCATCGATACCGATTACATCCTCCTTTAAAACACCCATCATTAGATGAAGTATATCTCCGCCATTAGACTGGCCCGGTTCATTCTCCATTTGTTTTTGAGCGATTGTAGCTCGTAATTGTGTTGCCAAGTCAGCTTTTCCACTATCTGTAACAAATGTGATACTTTGATTCACGTGTGATGATGAAGCAGACGTTGAAGCTTCAGCCGATCTATCGTCCAGATGTTTGTTATCTATTGGCTGAAACAAATCGTCCAACGAAGCATCACCAGGTGTATCACTGAATTTACTCAGCTCAATTACTTCAACTGGACTTCCCGTCTGTACACCCTTGCGGGAATCGTAGTTATGGGCTTTGCGCCCGGAATTATGTGAATCGCTATCAATTATAACAGTGCTTCCGTTTTCTTTGACTTCTTTACCTACTGAGGTTTTCGATTTTGACTCCGGAGATCCAGATTCAGCATTTGTTATCACAACCTCAGTGGGTTTCAATTCTAATGGTTCATGCACTTCTGCTTGATTAGAATCTTCATCCTTAGCGGATGAAGATTCTATTTTTTCATGAATAGCTAAAGTCACAACTTCGTCTGCCGAAACAGAAACATCGTCTTCAGACGCATCTGTTTTTTCCTTGGTATTCTGATTAATTAAATCATTTTCCTCAGCTAATACCGACTCTGTTTTATTTTCCTGAAATTGGATATATTACTTAGTAAAAAGAAATAAATAACTAGAGGGGTGAGCAGAAAACCAAAAAACCGATTTAACCGAACCAGAAAAAACCAAACCGCACAGAAAAACCGAGAAAAAAACAAACCGAAATTTACGGTTCGGTTACGGTTTTGCATTTTATGAAAACTGAAAAAAACCGAACCTAAAAAATCTTTTTTAATGTTTGTTATGCATTGATATAGAAATTATTATTTTTATTCTTAAATGTTAAGTATTTATATAAAAAAACATTAGCATTTTATGTGTTTTTGTAATGATTTATCTATTGCATACAGGAAATAACAAAATTTAACATAAAAATTAAATGATTTTCCAAGAACTATAAAAGAAAATGTCTTACTAAAAACTTTGAAAAAAAACATAAAAATAGATTAGAATGTTAGGTTTATGAGAACAATATTAATTATAAAGGTTAAACATAATAACTTAAATATAAACATCTAAGAAAGATTCTTAAATCTTGGATTATACTTTTTATTTTAGAATCTTATGTAATTTTGTTCCAAAAACCAAACCATTGCTAAAACCGACAAAACCGAAACCGAACGGTTTTCAATAACCGAAAACCTAACATTTCGGCTACGGTTTTACCATAAAACTGGACCGAACCGTGCACACCCCTACAAATAACTATATTGCCGAGGCTCTAAAAGATAATGTACGCATGAGTTCCAGTTAAAAGAAATACTTTGACATTCTCGGAAGATAGATTCTCAACAGTGCTTAGGTCATCTGCATTTGAGCTTTTGACACCCACTGAACCATCATCATCATCTATGTTTCTGAGATTAAAAAAAGGGTTCTCTAGTTCAGATATATAAGCATGATGTTTAACAGCATCATTCAGTTAAAAATTAGCATGTAACTACCTAAGTGTACCGCTATGCCGGAGTGAAGACGGCAATACAACACGCCTAGAATTTTGTATCCAAGGATGAGAAAGCAGCGTCTTTGCATCGGGTCTCAGCCTAGCATCCTGAAATACGAATTAAACGTCAAACGAAGCATATATAATTGTGGTCACTATAGTAACTTGCAAGCACAGAGAAAACCGGATATATTACACCTTACCTTTTTAAAGCACTGGCGGAGAAAAGAAGTTATGCCAGGTGACAAGCTATCTGGTATCGGAGGATTCTCATCCTGAAAAACATTGAGAAATTTCAGTAAATGGGTTCGTTATGGTAATTTGACCATTTACAAAAGGTTAATCGGGTGTTGTGGTTTCATTATGATAAATCGTTAATAAAAAGAACACCTGAACAATTCTAAAGAGAGCAGGCATGGGTTGAAGATCATAATAAGGAGGTACACAGGTAAGTAGCTCAATCACAGTACAACCAACACTCCATATATCAGATGCAGCACAAACTCCTGACATTTCAATGACCTGCAAAAGATAAAAGTTGAAAAAAGTCACAAATGTAAAGGTTACTATATGATCTCGATATCCTGCCACACAAAAGTAGAATAAGGTAATAATAAACAAAGATACGATCATACGAACACCCTAGGTCAAAAAGTTATTTGAAATAAACTACCTCAGGAGCCATCCAGTAAGGTGTACCAACAACTGAATGTGTATTAACATCAGCCTCAGTTAGCTTCGTGGCAACCCCAAAATCTGCCAATTTTACAAGACCCTGAAAATGGTATTTGACAGAATTAAAAAGGTAAGATTCAATTAGAGGATTTAGAGCTAAAAGAATAAGGGGAATAAAATTTAATCCAATTGGTGGTGATATAAGCAGATCTACCTCTCACATCAGCAAAAAGGGCAACTTTACTTATTGGGCAACTGTCAGAAAAACACCCTATTTACCTTCTCGGTCTTTGCAAATACGTCCCTAACCATCTTTTTTTGCATGATTTAATCCTTAAACTCGTTGAAATTTACCAGAAGTGCATACTTACCCTTGAAACCGGTTACATTGTGCATTGCTGTCAGGATAGCCAGATCCTTGGGTTTTATTTTTTTAAGTTTTTACATAATTAAAGGATAATGAGATAACCATAGTTGTCAATAGTGAATAGCGGTGAGCGGTCAATAGCGACATGCTACCTATATGCTACGTAGCGATAGCGACGAAATAGTGCCCACTATTTCATGTTTAGCGATAAGGTTGTAGAAAATTTAACAAATAAAAAATATCTATTTATAATTTATATATATGTATATAATGTTAATTTTATACTTTTAAGTATAAATTTATAAGTTTAAGGACCAAATGTAAGCTATTGAAGATAGAGGGGGTCAAATGTTTAAATACACAAACTAATTTAGTAATTTTACACTTTATGTAAAAAATACAAGTTTTAGGGACTAAAAGTAAACTAGTGAAAGATAGAGGGGTTAAATGTTGAAATACCTAAACTTATTTAAACCTAAAAGTCTAAACCACGCATGTTACGCAGCCGCTATCTTCTTCCCAGTTTCTGATAGAAAGCAGCACCGGCGTCGGAATTCTTACCGGAATTTGCCATCGGAAGTCGCTATGTGGCCAATATGTGATCGCGAGGTACCATGAAGCGGCATATGGCCGCCTCGCCACGCTATGGACGCTATTGACAACTATGGATATAACATAAATGAAGTTAAAATGAAAACCATAACTGCGTACTTAATCATAAAGATATTCATGTAAGCAAATAAAAACCATGTGGCGTCCGTGTCAGCATGAAACCAGTTTCAAGGGTATGATACGCACTTTCGGTAAATGTCAACAAGTCCAAGAATTTAATCATACAAAAAAGGTTTAGAGGCTTATTTGCACAACTGGGAAAGTGCATTGGGCTTTCTGACACCTGCCCCAAAATATTTATAGCATTATTCAGTACACTAGGTCACAAATTACACTTAAGTGGCCCTAAGCAGGAATTTTTGGAACATGTTACTTAATAGTTAACACTACCATATGAACTAGCTGCTTCTAAGGAGTAAGAAAAAATTTACTTACCTCTTTAGTAGTCAGAATATTAGCACCCTTAATATCGCGATGAATAACCCCTTGTTCATGTAAATAAACCAAGCCTTCCAAAACTTGAGCTATATAAACAGCCACCAATGATTCAGGAAACGGCCCAAATTTGTTCGGCTTAATAATGTTTGCCAGTGAACCGTTCTCCACATACCTGAGGTTAATTAGAGCACCATCAAATAAAAACAGTGCTTTCAAAGCTGACACAATTGATGATCATATTAAGAAAATTACAAAACAATGACATACACTCATACTTAGTTACTTACTCAAGAATTATATGAAGATGTGCCTTTGTCTTTAAGGATCCAAGATATTTCACAATATTTTTGTGGTTCAAATTCTACATCAATAGAAACGCATCATATAACATGACCATAAGTATCATCATCATCATCATCATCATCATCAGGTAATTTAAATAGCCATATATTACCATGAAACAGAAACATTATCCAAGTGAATTATATATTTATGTACTGTTTGTAAAATAATTACAACGAAGCTAGAACAAGTGGGTTACCTTAAGCAAGTCAATCTCTTGCTGAGAAGTTACCAAGATCGATTGATTTACGATTTGTCCATACATGAAGCAAAAAAAGGTGTTAATGTAAAACAAAGTAGTTGCGTATCGATATTCTAACCAGCCATATAAACATATAGCCAACAGGAACATCTTATTATAAGCCACTAGAAACGCATTAGAGATGATAACTTCAAAAGAGAAAAAAATGATTAATCATACCATGATGATATTAAGATCCTCCTGTGCAATATTCTCCAAAGACACTTGTTTGATCGCAACAAAATCCCCATTCTCCAAGTCTAGACCCTTGTATACTCGACCATATGCTCCTTTCCCAATCTCATCTCCAAGCATCTTCCAAAGTTTAAAAAGAACGACAGATTAATATGCAGATATCACGTGCCAAAAGTAGACTATCTATAATAAATTAAATACTCCACAGGGAAGAAATATAAAACGAAACTTGGTCTTTGTTCACAATATTCCTCTTGCATGTAAAGAAACTGCTTCGAGTTTCTACAACTCGAAAACATGAGCTTTCGACTTTTTGTTATAAAAGAGTAACAATTTATTCATTGACTTAAGTCTCTACTATATATTAGAAAAAATGTTTATTCTGCAACAATTAAGTGTTTTTAACAACTAACTCACACACCCACTGAAACTATCCTAAATCCACACCAATGTCCACCGTGGGACAAGAACCCTCAGCAACTTGGGAAGAACCACCTTTAGAACACTCCTGGATAGTGGATACCACTAGACTACAAGCCCTTAGGTCGATTAAGTTAAATACATATTCGAATAAGAGTATTCTCTAGTTATAAGGAATTATCAGTCACTGGGTTGTGCTATTTCTTTTTTTTAAATGGCAAACAAGCTCACCCACCCATGTTTTCTAAAATAATCAAATTGGTCGCGGAGACTTGAGCAGTGTCTCGGTTAAACTGGCCCACGACAAACAAAATCAACTGATTTGGTGTTGTCAAACAAAGAATGAAAAACTGGATACTCCTTGACTTTAAAGATAACATAAAGTACTTTCCAATTATAACAGATTTAGATTTGCACACAAGTTAAACATCAATATTCTATTTTCGTGCCGTTTACTAGTTTTCTTATAAAGTCAATCCCCGCGTCTATTTATTTGCATAACTCCATAAAGCTTTGGAAGCACATATTACGTGGGGAATAATTCTATCGCATCAGAGGACGTAAATGCTTGTTAGATTGAAAGCCTTACACTCTTATCATTCAAAAAATCCAAAGCCCTAACCTAATTCTACAAAAAAAAACTTGCTAATATTTTCCAACAACCTCATTATTCAACTAGAAAGCATCATACCTACAAAACCTACCTATGAGATCTCACATTCTCACGCGATACAGAATTACAAACTACTTTTCCAATATATAATGCTACTGAACCAAATCCACAAATGTGATACAGGCTGCCAAACACATAGCACAAATTCAATAACTAACAGCCCCAAATTCAATTACAATTAGCTATGAAACATTGAGAACCTAACAGTATTCCATCTAATTGCTTGAAAAAGGTTAAATATTTCGTCAAAAATTCAGATCACGGATGAAATTGAGTCCGAAAACTGTAAAATTCAGCATCCAGAGTCAAAAGGAAACAAAATAGAAGGAAATGATGAAGAATTCTTACATATTTGTTGTCTAGGGTTTTGTTCTTAGGAAAAGCGGAGGTAACCGGTTGGCGAGACATATCTATCTCTGTGTAATTGTATCCCCTCTTCCCTGTGTGTTAGAATTGCAGTAAGAGAGGGGAGGGTTTTGAGAAACCCTAGAAATGAAGTTGTGGCATTATATTATGATTGTTTGTTGGTGATATAATAAAGTGGTGAGTGATTTTTGAAATTGGGGGAAAAGAAGATGGGATGGGGATGGGATGGCCCGCCTGAAAGTGATCGGCAGTAGAAGCTCCGATGAGGGGGAAAACAAACACAGTTGTTAGGTTGGATTGGTTGGCAATCTTTGTGTTGTTTTTGGTGTTAGTTATATGTTTATGTGATATAAAAGCTAGTGGAAATGGAAATGCCAATCATATTTAAAATTTTTAGAGTTAATTACTATTTTCGTCCCTGAGGTTTGTCAAAAATAACGGTTTCAGTCCATTAGTTTAAAAATTGCCATTTCAGTCCATTAGTTTCATTTTCGTAACCATTTCAGTCCACTAACTTAACTCCATCCATTTATTTTGTTAACTTTGGGTGAAATTACCAAATTACCCCTGCTAACTTAACAAATTGTAATAAAAAAATTCTAAAAAATCTAAAAATAAAAAAAAATCCAAAAAATTCAAAAAAATCAAAAAAATTCCAAAAAATCTAAAAATAAAAAAAATTTAAAAAATCATAAGAATTCTAAAAAATCCAAAAAAAATCTAAAAAATCCAAAATGTTTTGAACCCGAACCGTTTCGAGCTGAACCGTTTCGACGCGAACCGTTTCGACCCGTACCGTTTCGAGCCGAACCGTTTCTACGCGAACCGTTTCGACCCGTACCGTTTCGAGCTGAATCGTTTCGACGCGAACCGTTTCGACCCGTACCGTTTCGACGCGAACCGTTTCGACCCGTACCGTTTCGACGCGAACCGTTTCGACGCGAACCGTTTCGACCCGTACCGTTTCGACCCGTACCGTTTCGACGCGAACCGTTTCGACCCGTACCGTTTCGACCCGAACCGTTTCGACCCGTACCGTTTCGACCCGTACCGTTTCGACGCGAACCGTTTCGACGCGAACCGTTTCGACGCGAACCGTTTCGACGCGAACCGTTTCGACCCGTACCGTTTCGAGCCGAACCATTTCATTAAATGTTTCGAACCCGAACCGTTTCGAGCTGAACCGTTTCGACACGGTTCGAAACGGTACGGCTCGAAACGGTTCGCGTCGAAACGGTACGGGTCGAAACGGTTCGCGTCGAAACGGTTCAGCTCGAAACGGTTCGGGTTCGAAACATTTAATGAAACATTTTGGATTTTTTAGAATTTTTTTGGATTTTTTAGAATTTTTTTGATTTTTTAAAATTTTATTGACTTTTAGATTTTTTTGAATTTTTTTGATTTTTTTGAATTTTTTGGAAATTTTTTGATTTTTAGATTTTTTAGAATTTTTTTATTACAATTTGTTAAGTTAGCAGGGGTAATTTGGTAATTTCACCCAAAGTTAACAAAATAAATGGATGGAGTTAAGTTAGTGGACTGAAATGGTTACGAAAATGAAACTAATGGACTGAAATGGCAATTTTTAAACTAATAGACTGAAACCGTTATTTTTGACAAACCTCAGGGACGAAAATAGTAATTAACTCAAATTTTTAAATACAAATAAAAGCATAATTTCGAAGAGCTTGTATGTGTTGATATTATTTAAAAATTTTAATTTTAATTTTAAATACAAGAGCAACGTTTCGAGGTAAGTTTTACATCAATGGACTCGTATTGTCGTTCTGATAAAAAGCCGTAAAAAACTGTTTGTAATTTGGAAAAAAAACATAATTCCGTTAAGTTTTTTTAACGGGGGACCATTGTAGGAAAAATAGGTGAAAGGTGGGACTAGTGGGATGAATATTTAAAGATGGGAATGTCAATGGCCAAAGACCTCTAGTTGGGATTATTACAGGCCAATTCCCCAAAATGTTAAGCGCTTAAAAGCTTAAATTCTGATGTTAGGGACACGTGCATTCACATCCAACTCTCTAAAAATATACATACATTCCACTAAAAAACAACTCCTATATCAATATATTTCCACTAAGACCGTGGGGTATGGTGGGGCTTGGGTTGGGGCATGAGTTGACACCTGGAATTGGAGCCCCCCCCCCCCCCACTGCCTAGTGACGTGTCCGTGGGGTATGGCGGGGTGTGGGTTGGGCTTGGGTTAGGTGCACCGCGTGGCAGATTATTAAAAAAATCAACATTTATAAAAAAAACTACAATTTCATTAAAATTTTAAAAATTACATAATCCTAAAAATTACATAATTCCTAAAAAATACAAAATAAAAAACCTAGAGTGTTAGGTAAATTTCAAAAGGGGCGATCTTGTCGAACGCCTTTCGCTCCTTGCCTCGAAACTCTATGTTCGCCACCGTCACCCGGTCCTCGTGGCTTAACTCGCCGCTCGGAACGGCTTCATAGTAAGCCTTGAAACGGTCGAGCTTGGTCCGTAGCTCGCGCCATTTATGTTGGCACGCGTTGAGGTTGTGGCGGTCGTTTCCGACGTTATGCCGGTAGATTGCGAATGCTTCGGGCCAATATTTTGTTTGGCCCGGTTGCCGCCCCTTCATAGCGTCAACGACGCTTGTGACGAGAGCCAATTCTTCCTCGTGAGTCCAAGATGCCATGTTCTTCGGGTTGGGGTAGCGGGTTCGTGGAATGACGTGGGTAGCCGGTGGGGTAGCGGTGGATAGCGACGGTTTGGGATGGGGTAGTCGGTGGGGTAGCGGTGGATAGCGACGGTTTGGGATGGGGTAGCCGGTGGGGTTGGGGGTTACATTTATAGGGGATGTTGGGACCCGGGTGGCGGATTGGGGTAGCCAAACGGTTTGAATTTAAAATTCAAACTTTCAAATGGCCCGCTATGACATGGCGGGGTCAGCGAATAGGAGGCAGCCAGCTAGGATGTCAATACCGCCCCACGTCCGGCTTGAAACCCAAGCCCCAAGGGCCACACCCCAACCCAAGCCCACCCGGGGTGGTGGGTTGGGCGTTTTCCCCCAACCCACGCCCCAACCCAAGCCCCATACCCTATAGTCTAAAAACAAATACTTTTTATCTCTTTTTTTCAATTAAATAATATTTTTATAACTTTATCATTGCATTTTTCTCTCTCCTCCATTCACAACCACTTCAATATATATTAAAAAATTATAGTGGGTGAACAGCGTCCCCCAAATATACAGATGAACAGTAACATTTTCTTTCTAATCCACTCACAACCACTTTTTATACTCTTTATATTTTAAAAATCACAAACATAGATTTTGATTTCGAGGATGTAAATGCTTTATTTTCCCTCGTCAACAAATTATAAGTAGTAGTAAATTTCCTTACTATTGATTTTTAAAGTTAGGCTTGAAAATGAAGTTTTTGGTTATTTGTGTTTTTTGTCAAATCATGAAAAGATCGATGATGCTTCCAGTATCTTAATTAAATTATATAAAATAACAACTATAAGGGTGAGAGGGGCACCCCCTGTTAGGAGAGTCCCCTCTCTTATGCACACCCAATCAGGTTATGTCACGTCAACTCCCCTCTTAAACTCCCCTTGCACCCCAATTTGATGGCGGCACTCCCCTCTTAAGGGAATTGTTTTTTTATTCAAAAAAAGAAAAAGAAAAATGTTGATTGGTTGAAAATGAGGGTGGCCCATCATCTCCTCTCTCCTTCATTGCGGTGAACCCTCCCTGATCCCCCTCCCCGATTTCCCTCCCCGATTTGATGGCGGCACCCTTCCCGCTCGGCAAACACACCCCGATTTCCCTCCCCGCATGGTGCTGCCGACACCCTAACGTGTGCTATATTTAAGAATAATTGAAAATACATATTTTTCAAAACATGTCAAACGAGTTGAAATATAAATGGCGTAAAGCCAATTATGTAATTTAACAAATAAGTATTTTCCAACACATACAAGACGCCTAGAATTTTGGTTCGACCCTTTCAGGCTTAAACACATTCATGGTACATACGTGCATTCGTTTATCATACAACGCGCCTAGAGTTTTGTATCCACGGGTGAGAAAGCAGCGTCTTTGCATCGGGCCTCAGCTTAGCATCCTGAAATACGAAGTTAATGTTTGATTAATCATATATAACCGGGGTTATTATAGTCATCAGCAAGTTCAGAGCAAATCAAATATGTTGTTACCTTTTTAAAGCACTGGAGAAGAAAATCAGTTATGTCGGATGACAAGCTATCCGGTATTGTTGGATTCTCATCCTGAAGAAAAAATTAAGCAAATTTTAGTAACCGTGGTTGTTATGACCATTGACAAAAAAAAAAAAAAAAAAAAAAAAAAATCATTGCGGTTATACCAAATATCAGAACGGTTAGAACTGAATTTAAAAAAAAATCACAAAAATCATGTGGTAAATTTGGTTTATATAAAAAAAGAAAGGACACCTGAACGATCCTAAAGAGCGCAGGCATGGGTTGAAGATCATAATAAGGAGGTGCACAAGTAAGTAGCTCAATCACAATACAACCGACACTCCATATATCAGATGCAGTACAAACTCCAGACATTTCAATAACCTGAAAAAATAATAAAAGTTAAAAAAGATATACAGGTAAACTTTGCAATATGATCTCGGTATCATGCCACACAAAAGTACAAGAAGATAAAACTTTTATATACCTCAGGAGCCATCCATGTAAGGTGTTCCGACAACTGAATGTGTATTAACATCAGCCTCGGTTAGTTTCATGGCAACCCCAAAATCCGTCAATTTTACAAGACCCTGAAAATGGCATTTGACAGAAGTAACAAGAGTAATTTAGTGCTAAAAAAATAAGGTATATAAACGGCGACTTTGCTTTATATTACTATATATGCAGGAGCAGGGGTTTTGGAACATGCTAATACTACCATATGAACTAGCTTTTAAATTAAACGTTTACTTGCCTCTTTAGTAGTCAAAATATTAGCACACTTAATATCCCGATGGATGACCCCTTGTTCGTGTAAATAAACCAAGCCTTCCAAAACCTGTCGGAAAATAAAGTCATAAATACAAGATTTTAGACCTTACAGAGGAATTGATGGGCAGGAACACACCTGAGCTATATAAACAGCAACCAATGATTCAGGAAATGGTCCAAAGTTTTCGGGCTTAATGATGTTCGCAAGTGAGCCGTTCTCCGCATACCTGAGGTTAGTTAGAGCACCGGCATATAAACAATGCTTTCAAAACTGACACAATTGATATTCGTACTTACTCGAGGATTATATAGAGATGTGTCTCTGTCTTTAAGGATCCAAGATATTTCACTATGTTTTTGTGGTTCAAATTCTGCACCGAAAGAATTGTTATCATATAGCATGACCATACATTCCAGATGTTTAAAGCTGTAAGTGTCATTATTATATAATTTGTATAGCCATATATTTTCATGAACCACTAACAATAGACAAGTGATTTAAGATATAACTATACATTTATTGTTTGTAAACTAGATACGAAAGAAGAAAAAAAAACAGAACGAGAGGATTACCTTAAGCAAGTCAATCGTTTGCTGAGAATTAACCAAGTTCAATTAATTCATGAGTTGCACATACAGAAAGCAAAAGTAAAGGTGTTAGTTAATATGATATAAACTAGTTGTGTATAACATGCTAACTAAGCAATAGGACCAATTTACGACAAACCGTTAGAAACACGTTAGAGATGATGAAGTCCATTACATAACATGTACTAAATACTATAACTAACAATATATAAAATCCTATGAATATCTATGAAGAGACAGATATAATAACATATGATGGGGGATATTAACTTCAAACGGACAAAAGCGATTAAATCGTACCATGATGGCATCAAGATCCTCCTGTGCAATATTCTCCAATGACACTTGCTTTATTGCAGCAAAATCTCCATTCTCCAAGTCCAAACCCTTGTACACTCGACCGTATGGTCCGTTCCCAATCTCATCTCCAAGCATCTTCCAAAATCAAAAAAGTATTATCACACACAAATTCATATGCAGATTTCACATTCCAAAAGTGGACTGTTCATGATTAAATAAAAGAGTAACGCTATATTCTATTGGAAAAATGTTTGTTTTATGAAAGTTAAGTTAAACAACTATCCTAACATAGTTGTTAATAGCGCTCATAGCGAGCGCTGAAGCGAATACCGTAGCGTAGCAGTCATGTGTCGCTATTTGATTTTGGTGCCTCCATAGCAGGTAAATAGCGGGATTTTAGGGGTTTTTTTTTTTTTTTTTTTTCTGCTTTAATATAGATAGCCGGATTCTATAAGTATAAAATAGTATGATTTTAGGTTTTTTGTTAAGCATGCATATAAAACAGCTTAATATTTCTAGAATTTTCTCTTGGTGTGTCGCTAAACATAAAACAACGCCCGTTATTTCATCGCTATCGCTACATAGTGTATAAGTAGCTTGTCGCTATCGTCCGTTATTTGCTATTAATAACTATGTATCCTAATACGAGTGTCTTCTACTTCTAGTTAATAGTTATAAAGAACGACCCGCTGAATCATGTCATTTCTCGCGAACAAGCTCACAGACCCGTCTTTCTGAAAACAATCAAAATCAGTCGTACCCTACCAATAGCTCTGCTATGAGTGGGATTTTAGAGGTATTATTGTTTGTTGGTATATAAAATTTTGGAATCATATGTTAGGTGGTGACTGATCCTATTAATCATGGGAGGAAGTATATATATGATTCTGAAACTGAAAGTCTTACACTCTAGCTAGCATTCAAAAAACTCAAAACACTAATGCTACAAAAACATGCTAACAAGATTTCAAACTGACACACTACAAAATCAAATAACTTAAAACCCGATTAGATTGGTTATAGAATGTGTTTCAAGTGGGTAACGAACCAATGTTTTGGAACAATAAGAATTGTGGGAAAAAATGAATATGTCTTACATATTTGTTGTCGAGGGTCGCTTGCTGAGCCATCTCTCTCTCTCTCTCGGTGTGTGTATTAAAATTTCAGCAAGTGATATAAAAAGGAAGATGGGGGCCCATCTGAAACTGATCGCCAGCAAAAGCTACAGTGACGAGGGACAACAGCTGTTGTTTGGTTGGAAAGACTTTCATTATCAGCAGCAGAATAGTAGTGATGTGATATAAAGCTTAAGAAAAATAAAATATAAAAGTTAGTTAACGGCTAAGACCGTGGGGTATGGTGGGACGGGGGTTTGTGGCATGGGTTGACACGTGGAACTTGAAAACTCAATACACAAACCTAAGTTGTTAGGGGGTTATGTTGGGCGTGGCTGGACTGGCGTGGCCAAGCCACATCAAGTTTTTTTTTAATATATATATATAACCATTATCAAAATAAACATACATAAACATACAAAATAATTAAAAACTATCATTCTTCACATAAACATACAAAATAATTATCAAAATAAAAAACTATCATTCTTCGTCGTCTTCGTCGGTTTCGAACCCAGGAATCGTTGAAACATGATCCACCAAATCAGATCGAAGGTTGTGATGTATATCCCTTGACTTGATCAAATATTCATTTGACGCTTTATCTCCGTCTGTTACGTTACCTGGTTGGGGGTCATCGTCATCATAGTAGGTAATGACCGCTCTACCTTCATCCTCCAAAATCATGTTGTGAAGAATGATACATACGTACATCACGTTTCCAATCTGATCCTTGTCCCATAGTCGACAAGGCATTGCCAATATTCGCCACCTTTTCTTCAAAACACCGAATGCTCGCTCGACGTCTTTACGTGCAGCCATTTAGGCCCTGTTAAACTTTAATCTCTTTGGATCTATGGTACCGTGTTACGTATCTTATTTATTTTAGTTTTATTACTATTGTTAAGTCAAGGGATTAGGATGTTATTTTGGTTTAGTTTGGGGGTGTCTTGTGTAAGTGTCTTGTTTATTTAATTGGTTTAGGTATGGAATGAAAATCAGCCAGAATTTGAGTCAAATTTCCTTCTATCTCTTAGCTTTCTTCTTCCCCAAGGTTTTAACCTTATCAAGGGTATCAGAGCCGTTCCGATCTCCGGTCGGAATTACTTTCGATTACCATGACTAACACACGCAATCAAGAAATTGATAGCACTCTCAAGGAACATGGCAAGGCAATCTCAAATCTCCAAGAAACCCTAGCCACCATGTTGAAACAACAAGAACAGTCGATGAAACAACAAGAAGAGATCTTACGAGCACTCAAGGAGCATTCAAGCGGTGGCAGTTTTAGCGGCGGTGGAGGCGGCCCTGATAAGGGCCTGTTTAGCGATGATTCGTGGACGGGTACTCGGCCTATGCGGGTCGGGAAGGTTGGGTTTCCTCGGTTTTCAGGTGAAAATGTGGAGGATGGGCTGCAACCCGAAGATGTCAAAATAACACCTCCGGTTAACGCTTCAAAACTTCCGTTGCTTCCAGATCCAACAGGAGTCCCTGGGCCACCAGCTTATAAACCAACAACTATTAACGCGAAGCGCTTGTCAGGTGAGGAACTAGAGTTAAAAAAAGTCAAAAGGAGAATGCTTTTGGTGCATTGAAAAGTTCATTCCAGGACACAAGTGCAAAAAGAAACAACTTTTTGTGATTAACGTGGGAGGCGATGAGGAAATTGAACAAGACGACAATGGTTAAGGATTGAATTGAAGAGCTTACTTTTTGAGGGCAAAAAGTAGGTTAAGGGGGGAGTATTGTTACGTATCTTATTTATTTTAGTTTTATTACTATTGTTAAGTCAAGGGATTAGGATGTTATTTTGGTTTAGTTTGGGGGTGTCTTGTGTAAGTGTCCTGTTTATTTAATTGGTTTAGGTATGGAATGAAAATCAGCCAGAATTTGAGTCAAATTTCCTTCTATCTCTTAGCTTTCTTCTTCCCCAAGGTTTTAACCTTATCATACCGTGTCTTGTGAACGATTTTACGAAAACCCCCCACTCTGGGTAAATCTCATCAACTAGGTAGTACCCATACACGTACTCAACCCCGTTTACAAAGAAAGTTCCTTTGGGTCCTATACCATTTACCCGATCATTGAAAAGGGGCGAGTGGTTTATGATGGTAATATCATTATGTGAACCTGGCATACCGAAGAACGCATGCCATATCCAAAGATCTTGGGACGCAACCGCTTCAAGCATGATGGCTGGCATCCCGTGAAATCCACTCGTGTGCGCGCCTTGCCATGCGGTAGGACAAAGTCCCCAAGGCCATTTCATACAATCTAAACTACCTAGCATCCCAGATAGCCCATGATAATCTGCGTGATGTTCCAATATTTGTTGCATGTCGCTGAACGAGGGTTTTCTCAAATATCTTTTCCTATAAAGTTCTAAAATACACGAACAAAAGTTGTGAAGACTTTCTCTAGCTACACGTGCAGACATTTTTAAATAGTCATCTATAATGTCCAAACTATTCCCGTACGCTAACTGCCTAAGTGCGACCGTGACCTTTTGCCACGTACTAAATCCTAATTGCCCGGTTACATCCGGTTTTTGTTGGAAATAAACATACTTCTCCTCAAGATCTCTAGATATCCTTAAAAATAAGTTTCTACTCATACGACGCTTAAACATTTTTCCATCATACTTAGGTTCCGCTGAGAAGTAATCGCTTACCAACAAATCGTTAGCGGTGTGCCGTTCACGAGCGATGTACCTCCTCCGTTTAGGTGGCGGAGTCTCTTTCTCATCGTCTTCCACGATAGCTTTCACCACCGTCGCGATCGTTTGTAGAAAATTTTTCCGCACCATCGTCAGATGATGATGACGATTCACTTGAGCTTGAAGAACTCATGGCAAGATTGTGTTTTATGTGTTTGATATTGTGTGAGAAAAATGTTAAATATGGTAAGGTATTTATAAAGAAATTTTAAAAAAATGCCCCAACGGCTACTTTGGTTTGGCCATTGAGAGCCCGCCATGTCAGATTCATAGACCCGCCCCACGCCCGGCTTCAAACTCCCGCCCCTTGGGCCACGCCCCAACCCAAGCCCACCCGGGGTGGTGGCTTGGCCGTTTTCAGCCAACCCACGCCCCATACCCCACAGCCTAAGGGCATTTTCGGCCCTTCTAGATGTTGCGAGGAAGCGAGGACGAACGCCATCGAAGGGGTTACGTGAGAGGGGGAGGGGCATTTGAGTACATTTTTGAAGCATCCGAGACATTTGCACCAAGACTAGGTGCCACTAGGCGGGCGCTGTAAGCTGGCACAAATGGACGTAAGAGTGGGGCGTTGGTGAATGATGCAGATGAGGCCGGGCGGGGTCCGGAACCATAAACTTTTCACCGATGGATCAAAATCAATATGTTTTTTTTAATTCATTGATTAATAACAATTTTGATTTTCAATCGGTGTCATGTAAATAAAGCAATAAACTTATAAAGTTTAAATAAATAAACTATTAATTCTAAAGGCTTTAAAAAGAATAAACGCAGACTTTAGAATAAAAATACTTTATTTTAAAGTTTGCTTTTACTTTTTTTTTCTTGTATTTGTTAAGTCGTTGAAACTTAAAAAAAAAAAAAAAATCTATACTATATAATAAAAGAAACCAATAAAATGACACATGTCTTTCATTAAATCCATCTATTTTTATAAATAATCAATATCAATAAAAAATAATTATAAAATTTAATTTAATATAAATTTAAACAATTTGTATAGGAGATAATATAATATTTTATAATATTTATAACTTTGTTATAGTTTCCTTCTTACTCTAAAACTTTATCAAATTTTATCTTTACCCTTTCTTAGCCCTTAAGTTCATAAAATGCAATTTTTAACCACTTAACTTTTTATGAACTTTGTAAATGCCACTTTGACCCCCTAAGAGTTTTTGGCTTGACGATATAAATTCGAGTTAGTCGGGTCACGTATAATACGTTATGATTGTACGATATAAATTCGATTTACGTTATGTTTTGATCCAATCGCAATGCAACTATAGGATATATTGAGTTCAATTGGATACGTCAAAACATGCGTTTTCATATGGTTAACACATCACATAACGCTTGGACTAATCCCTTCGATATAAATTAATATAAGGTAAATGATTTATTTATTTTATTAAACTAAAGTAGTTAAGGATATAACCTATTTCAAAAATGTTTATAAGGGGTAAACAAAAATATTAATCAATGTTTATTGGTTCTATACTTTTATTTCCGTGTTCAATTCTCAACTCAAATACAATAATCACTATGTTTACATGACATTTATAAGAACCATCACCGCAATCACCCCATCCATCGTATATCGAGTATATCCGTTAGTTTTTTTTAAAGATATTACTACACAAAATTACATTTATGCAACTCGTGTAATACATAGAGTTTTTAAAAAATATAACTTTTTTTATTATGTAGTATATAAAATTAGATTTATTCGATCCATATAGTACATAGGGTTTATAAAGATATAACTTTTTATTGTTTGGTATATAAAATTACATGTGCTCAACCCGTATAACACATGAGGATGATGAGGTTCTTAAAAATGTAAATTTGTTCATTATTTAATATATAAAATTAAATTTACTCAACCCGTACAATACACGGGGTTCTCAAAGATATAACTTTTTTATTATTTAATATATAAAATTACATTTATTCAACCCGTGTAATACACGGGGTTCTAACCTAGTAAAAGGGATATGTTAAATTGTTAAGGAAGAAAAAAGGTTTTACGTTGGGCTTAACTAAAATGGGCCCAAACACATTTTTTTCAATATCTCTCTACAATTGAACTACTATTCCAATATTATGAGGGTCCAAACTCTAGAAAACCCATCAGAGTTTGAATACCCCTGTTAAGAAAACACGTCACAATTTGGATATCCCTATTAAGAAAGGTATGGTTTTGTGATATCTTGTACTCTTGTGTTCAAACAACTAACTCAAAAAATAAACTCTTACATCCTTTTATTCTCATATGTGGCCAAGTAGGAAAAAACAAAGATGATGAGGTTCAAATGTTGTAAGTATGATCTCAAACATCCGATTAGAATCAAGATTATACTTCATATCATCACTTTGTCTTTGACCACCAACATAAGAAATCTTATTGATGGACAAAGGGTTGTTCTATCAACATTCTCATATGTGGCAGAAGTGGAAGATTTGTAATTCATGCAATGAGTCATGTAAATCATTTTGAGCTAACAAAATGCACTAACGCTCGGTGTTGAAGCCGCGATAACTTTTAATGAACTAATTACTTTAATTTAAGTCGTTTCCATAGAGAGTATGTAGTTAGCTACTAAGTTTTGTTGAACTGAATATATACAAACTTTGGTTGATATATTGATTGTATTTAAGACTTCGTGCATAAAATGTAAAACTTATTAAAAGTAGATTTGTTACTACAAATCAAGAATATAATCACTTCATGATAAAGATATGATCATACAATTTCAAGCTCATATATTGGTATGAAAGATAATAAACTACATAGACACATTTATTAATGATCCATAGTTAGCCAAATTACATATCAAACAAAACCACACTAACGACGGACATTCCCTAACCACACTAGCTAAGTGGAAATGACACTATCGGGTAGTTATCTCTCATTACACCAATGGGACAACACGTCTTCTAACCACAATAACCAAGGTGCGACGACATCATCGGGTAAGCAAAAACAAAACTCATTTAGTTAACACCATGATTACAAACAAATACTAAAACACACATCAACTAACACTCAATGGTTAATGCAGGCATTCGTTCCATTGTTCAACAAGCACACATACAAATTAGAGTTTACACTTAAATGACGAATCTCTCACACGGTTGTAATTGAAATTGTCTAGCCACACATGTTTGATATAGACTTCCCCTTGTCTCATATTCATCCAAAAATCGTGATAATTCTTAAAATCATCAAAATTTACTTTAAAACTAAATGAAAAGTTGAAAACCTTTATTTTGTTGGTATCAACGTTCCAAAACGTAGGTTGGGTGTTTGTTTTTACCCCCACCCTCACCCCACCATAAGTAGCAGGCGTTCCATACCTCCACGTTCCAAAACGTGGGCTTGATTTCTTCGCCCCCTTATCCGTTAGTTATGCTATAACCTGCCACATAGTATTTAGAGTAAATTAAAAGTTTTGTCCTTTATGTTTACACCAAATTGCAGGCGGTGTCCTTTGTCTTTAAAATTGATGAGTTGAGTACTTAATGTTTCAAAATCTTGCATGTTATGTCCTTAAGGCCAAACTCAGTTAGATTTTCTCAGTTAAATCTGATCATGTGACTTGCACATGAGGGCAGATCAGTCATTTTGCCCAACTTTCTCATTTTCCCCAATTTATACCTGCTTCTCTCTTTCTTCCTCTCAAAGAAACCCACACACAAAAAACACACACTCACACTTTCCTCCGGCAGGCCTCTCTATTCCGGCAACCACAATAGATGACGACCAAATCGGCGAATCTTGGTCCGACAACCGCACTTTTCTCCCCGAGCTGCTTTTTGTTAGAAAGATCTGGCAAAAAGAAAGGTGAATCTTGTTCCGTCAACCAAAATTGCTTCTCTTTTGATCCATCTTTTTATGGGGTTGTTTCTTGCAAAAGGAACAGTGAATCTTGATGGAAATTGTGGATCTCCGGCGAGTTTGATTGGGTGGGTGATGATGGTGGGGTTGCGATGGTGGGTGGGTGGGTGGTGATGGTGGTGGTGGTGGTGAAAGGAGGTTGTGGTGGTGGAAGGTGGTGGTGGAAACAGGAGGCTATTTCCGACGTGGTCGCCTCACCTCTCCAGCGTTCCGGTTACTTCCAGCATCGTCAATAAGTTTTCTCTTTCTTACTCTCTTTCTCTCTCTAACTTAATTTCTCTCTCTTCTTGCAGAACTTGAATGGCAAGATGAAGATATAAATGTTGGATATTTATGTCCGGTTCGATAAGTCAACGCTGCCGACCGAGTCTTGACCCGTAAGAGTTACACCGTGGGCATAACTAAAATCCACTTAACTAATTTAACTGGTAATTACGAACGATACGCGGGTATTAAACTGAGAGACGGGTAAATGGACCGGGTGAGGCAAGACACTCCTCTACGCCACTTGTCGCGCATACATTCTTGCATCGCCACTTGTCGCGCACCTAGGACTTGGCCAATAGCATCGCATGCACTATGCATGCCCGCCACTTGGCAAACATGCATAGATCCCCATCCATTATTTATATGAAGGTTGGTCTTGGACTTGATACGTTGCAAGAATTTGTAAACAAAACTCTCATAACACCTATAACCACAACCGGCCCCAACCGCCTCGGGTAGTCCGTCGCCGCCACCGACGCCTCGCCGGCCCACCCTGCTGCCGCCGCTCTTCGCCGGTCGCCGCCGCCTGCACCGCCGGCCACCACCGCCGGCCACCCAACTCACATTCGCGTATCTCTCGTTCGTGTAACTAGCACTCATTCGTTGAACCTCGGTGTCTCAACCGGTTATTTACTAACCGAAAGTATATCTAAACCCCCTTTGGTTGATGTTCTATTTCATGTTTGCATGTTGGTGATCTTGTTCCATTACAGGTGCTCCTTGGTATAAAAGTGTTCGTGTTATTTTGCTATATACGCTTCCGTTGATTAAAATGTATATATATTTTTAACTAGTTAAAGTTTATTTTTGAATAACATACATATACATGTATTTTATTTGTCAAAAGTGATTTGACTAATCTTTGTAACGAAATAAACACATATATAATATGAACCGGGTTCATAAAATAAAAGTAAAATTATACCACGGATATCCTTCAGTGGTATGAGAGCCGATGCTCACCACATGCAAATCGAAACCGTTTTTTTTTTTCACCGGAATAATAAATCACAAACTTCAAGTCTAAAGTTTTTTATTTATTTTTATCTTTGGGCTATATATATTTTTGGTCATATTTTAATTGTTAAATATTTGGTTGACCAAAAAATTGCCCAAACGTACTTTTGGTTATGTTGAATATGTAAATCGGGCCCGACCTTGTAGTTGTGTTTATATTTGGTTTTGTTCATGGTTTTGGCCCGTTTTGCGGCTCCAAGTTGTAATAGATTAGTTTATAGTTTTGGCCCGCTTTATGGTTCAAAGTTATAATAGATAAGGTTCTTTGTCTTTGTTATATTTACTTGTTAAATATTGTTGATGCGAAGACCCGAAGCAAACCCTAAGCAAAACCCAATGCCAAGAGGAGTCTTGGAGTTAGTGGGAGTCGCTCAAGATAACAAGATGCACTCAAGTCCATCCTTGTGGTTGTTTTGTGTTTTGTGACCGTGACCCCTTTGATCTTGCTACTTGGCTCTAGCAAGATCATAATCATGCCCATATGATTTACATATTCATTTTTGCTATTATGGTTGCCTTTTAATAAATGTTATCACACTTCAACCTAATACTAAAACGCATTCTTAAAAAGTTTTTTTTAAATGAAAGCGAGAAAAAGCAAGTTCTAGCAACTTGCATATTTTTATAACCACTAGAGTTTTATAACATGTTTTTTTCTCACATCTTTAAAACTCATAAACTTAATAGTATTCACTGTTAACTTTAATTGGTTATTCCAAGTCGCGACAAACTTAGTCTTATAGGTTATCTAAAACTAATGGTCCCGAGAGGTGAAAGGGTCTTTTTGGTTATGTCGCAAATTTAATACTTAAATTAAAACCGACTATAACGACCCGATTTGGTAAAAATTAAAATCAATGGTCTATGCCATCCTACTACTAGTAACACTTGGGGCATAATGCGAACCATCAGTGTTGGAGCCACAGCACGACACTTGGTGTCTAGTTTATCCTTCCAAGGTGCAAGGGTTCCGTCGACACATCCGGCCCTTCCACATGTGACCGTTTTAGGACGACTATTACTTTTCTTCTCGTGCTGCGTGCCCCAGCCGTCTCGAGTACAAAAGTGGCATAGATGAGGCCAAATGTATCAATGCAAGAACAAATGTTGTCCTCGCAGCCTCATAAACCCCGGGAGTTGTGTTTCTCTCCCAATTGACAATCGTTGTCAGTCCGCTTAAACCTCTTGCTAATGTTGCATGCCCCAGCTGCCTTTAGAAAGAGCTTATAACCGGATTCTCGTTCCTTATCGTCTCACCTCACTAAATAAGGAAATACATTAAAAATACTAATTAACTAATTTTTTGCTTAACAGATGTCA
Organism: Helianthus tuberosus; assembly: GCA_030545235.1. Lineage (NCBI taxonomy): Eukaryota > Viridiplantae > Streptophyta > Magnoliopsida > Asterales > Asteraceae > Helianthus > Helianthus tuberosus. The sequence goes on from CM060381.1 coordinate 30,725,045, forward strand.
TCTGAAAACAACTCCTCTTTTGCTCTCAAGTCCATACTTGAGAAAGACAAACTGAATAACACCAATTTTCTTGAGTGGCACCGCAACTTGAGAATCGTTCTCAAGATGGCAAAAAGGCTTTATGTTTTGGAAACCCCGATCCCAACCGCACCCGAGAACAACACTGTGGTTGCGAAGAAGGCTTTCGATAAACATAAAGAAGATGCCATGGAAGTTGCTTGCCTCATGCAAGTCACCATGTCTCCAGATCTTCAGAAGAATATGGAAGACATGAATGCCTTCGACATGATTGAACAACTCAAGGGCATGTTTCAGAAACAAGCCCGTCAAGAACGCTATGACACCATGAAACAGCTCATAAGCTGTAAAATGCAAAAGGGTTCCTCAGTTAGTGCTCATGTCCTCAAGTTGAAAGGCTACATCGACCAATTAAACAAACTTGGTTATCCTCTCCAAGATCCGATGGCTGTTGACTTCATTCTCAACTCTCTTTCCAGTCACTATGATCAATTTGTTATGAACTTTAACATGAATGACTGGGTAAAGACAGTGCCAGAGCTACATGGGATGCTCAAAACGGCAGAGATGAACATTTCCAACAAAGTAAGCCAAGTGTTAATGGTTCGATCTGGTGGTGTTAAAAAGCCCAAAACAAAGAAGAAGAGTTATAACAACAAAAACAAAGGAAAGGCTCCTGTTGCTGCCAAACCTACCACCAACAAGAGCAAGCAAGCTGTGAAAGCCCCTCTTCCAGAAGAGCGACAATGCTATGAGTGTAACAAGATGGGGCACTGGAAACGTAACTGCCCCGAGTATCTTACCAAACTCAAAGTGAAGAAGGCTAATAGAGAAGGCACTTCTTCAGGTATTCTAATATATGTTATCGAACTTTTCACTGTTTCAAGCAACATATGGGTATTTGATACCGGGTGTGGTTATCACATCATTAATGTCTTGCAGGAGCCTGAGAAGTGAAGAAACTGAAGCCGGGAGACATGGAGCTCATTGTTGGCGATGGGAAAAGAGTCCCAGTTCTGGCAACTGGCACATTTAATCTTACATGTCCTTCTGGTCTTGTTGTTGTTTTGAACAATTGTCTTTTTGCACCTGGTATAACCAGGAACATCATTTCAGTTTCGTTTCTTAAGTGGCACCTGGTTTAACCAGGAACATCATTTCACCTTTCTAAATGTCAGAAAAATGGTGCTAATGATTCATTCCTATGGCATTGTAGACTTGGCCATATAAGCAAGGCACGCGCAAAATGGCTCCAATCTGAGGGGTTCTTGAATCCACCGGAACTGACTCATTTGATGATTGCGAGTCTTGCTTAGCTGGCAAACTCACCAAGGATCCCTTCACCCATGTTGGTGAATGAGCTAGTGATCTACTAGGACTCATACACTCAGATGTATGTGGTCCTTTTAGAACCATGACTTGGAATCACAAGAGATACTTCGTTACGTTCATCGACGACTATAGTCGATATGCTTATGTATATCTCATGAAGCACAAGCATGAAACTTTTGAAAAGTTCAAAGAGTTTCAAAACGAAGTTGAAAACCAACTTAATAGAAAGATTAAAATGCTTCGCTCAGATCGAGGTGGTGAATACCTCAGCTTGGAATTTCTCGATCATCTAAAGGAACGTGGAATAATTTCATAACCCACTCCACCAGGCACACCCCAACTTAATGGCGTGTGTGAAAAGAGAAATCGAACCCTACTAAATATGATTCGATCGATGATGTGTAGAACAAATTTACCTCACTCCTTTTGGGGTTTTGCTCTTATGACTGCTGCTCGACTCGTAAATCTAGCGCCGACCAAAAATGTAAACAAAACTCCATATGAGATATGGCAGGGGCATAAGCCGAATTTGAGTTACCTAAGAGTATGGGGGTGTGATGCTTACATCATAAGTGACTCTGATGACAAGCTCGACCCTCTAGGCGAAAAGGTTGTTTTCGTCGGATACATTAACCAATGCGGTTATTACAGTCACACCCCGACCGCGTAAAACATCAAACCGCGGAGGAAACATCGGGGAGTGTTGCAACAGAATTATTGTTTCACAACCATGGAAATTAAAAGTTTGTTTTATTTATAAACAAAGGGGTTACAATGTCTTAAAACAAGGAAAAAAAGAGTATATAACATAATTTAAACTAGTGATGTGTGTGAAGTGTCGTTAGTTTTTAATGTATATGTTAAGCCCCTTTTTAACACTTTTTAGCCAAGTTTTAAATTTATAAAACACGATATTTACTAACACTAAACACACATATGGGCAAGTGCACCCATCGTGAGCGTAGTATAGTGTTGGTAAGATACCGAGGTCGTCCAAGGACACAAGAGCTTTTAGTACCGGTTTATCCTCAACGTCTAATCAAATCAAAAAGTTTAGAAAAATGTTTTAAACTAAGAAAAATAAAAACTAACTAAAATGCTGAAAATAAAAATAAAAATAAAAACAGATAGACAAGATAAATCACTTGGTTCCGACTCGTGTTTAGTGTAACCTTTGATTATTTCCGCACTTTTGCACTTATTTAAGAGATTATCTTAGTTATTGTAGTAGGCCCCTCTTTTGAAGGTGACGTTACCCTCAACCCAGTAGTTTGAGTCAGCAAGGATACAATCCTAAAGGGTCGGATTATTGAAAGATAATTAATTAAGTTATTAATGCAAATTATGGTAGGCCCCTCTTTTGGAGGTGACGTTACCCTCGGCTAAGTAGTCTGAGTCAGCAGGGATACAGTCCTAAATAGCCGGGTTATAGTATTAATAGTAGTTAACTTATGAGGGGATCAAAGAGTTTGGACCCCCGCCATCCAATACCGTTAAGTATTGAAGGAGGTCCTACTAAATTTGACCCAGGTCCCTTGTAGGATCTCTAAACGCTGAACAACGGCAAGACTCTTACCAAACCGTTCCCTTAACCCTCGACCAGGTAGCCAACATATCTCCATATAGACCGTGGAGATATGAATGGTGAAAATCTTTTATTTTATATAGACAGTAAAACAATGCCAAGACACCACGGACAAACGATAAGGAAGAATCACCTTCAACATAAGAAACTAGTTATTAAAGTCATTAATACAAAACCAAGTAAAAAGTGCGAAAAGATTAAAAATAAAAAGTATTACACTAGACACTTGTCTTCACCAAGTGATGTAAGAGACTTAGGCAAACATGGCCTTAATTGTCAAGAACTCTTACGATCAATCTTGGATCCCGAGACGACTCACACACTCTATGATGGACAATGGATGATGGTGGTGGATGATGGTGTTATGGTGGTGGTGGGTGAAGTGTGAAAGAGGTGGTGTGCCAAGGGATGGTTTGAGCTTGAGCCAAGCACTCCTATTTATAGGCTGAACAGAAGCCTGGACACGGCCCCGTGTCCACCCTTCTTCTCTTTCTTCATTAATTGCTCTTGTATGCATTAGTTGACCACGGCCCCGTGTCCGCTAGGCACGACCCCGTGTGCAGAAGCGTATCTGTACTATCAAGATTTGCTCAGATTATGCGAATCTTTGAGTTGACCACGGCCCCGTGTCCGCTGGGCACGCCCCCGTGGTGGGTGATAGAAGCTTCTACAACTTTGTCTTTTCTGCAGACACATGAGCACGCCCCGTGTTCGCTGGACACACCCCGTGTTCACTGGACACGCCCCGTGTTGAGCTGAGCACGCCCTGTGCTCAGCTGGGCACAACCCCATGCTCAGCTGGGCACAGCCCCATGCTCAGCTTTCTTCTTGTTTTTGCTTTGGGAGATGCTGTCGAGGAATCGGGCATGCCACGTTTCTTCCTTTTCTTTGTATTTATGTTGGTTTTGGCTGTATATTTGTTCCTTTTGTTCGTTTAAGCTCATTTGATCCTGAAAATACAAAATGAAGACAAAAGCACACTTTTTCCAACATTAGTACTAAAAAAATGTTAGTTTTATGCCTCATTTGATATAATTTATATGTTGCATTTTACACACATCAAATACCCCCACACTTGAATCTTTGCTTGTCCTCAAGCAAAACTCTTTATAATGTGGCTTACACTCCCAAATGGAATGGGTAGAAGAGAAGGTTTTAGGGCTTGTCATAGAGTGTCGGGATTTCCAAGATTCTTTAGTAGGTTTTATTTTTATTTATTTACAATCCTATTCGTCATGATTTATTTAAAACATTACATAAGATAAATTACTTATTAGGGCATAACATGCCTTTTTAAAATTCCATTTATATACAAGTTCACATGCCTCACGGGGGATCACTCAACACTCGGCCGAAGATGTATTTTTGTGAAACACTCGAGAGCGGCATGGAACTTACTCCTACCATAAGCTTGCCAAGCAATCAATCCTCCTCCTTTTTAACTATACACCTTTGTAAATATCAAGAGGACTTTTGGGGTGAAGGGTTAGGCTTGGGTTAAAGGTAGGTGGTTGGGTTAGTGGTTAGTAAAAGGGCGAAAGGCGTAAAAAGCGTCGGTTTTCGTAAGACTTCTTCTCTTTTTTTTTATTATTTTTTTAATTTTGATGAAGCCATTATTCAAACAAAGTTATTTTTGATGAACTTGCTTGTTTTTATTTCTTTTGCTTCATCATCAACATTTTTTTTTTGAAAGTCATACTAAAAACCGAGCTTGTTACTAAAACAAAGGGTTAAAAATAAAAAGGGTTTGGTGGGTGAAAGGGTGTTTGTTTTTGGGTTAAGAAATGAAAAGGTTTAGGCTCAAAGGGGTTAACTAGGGGGATTTTGGGTAGGTGGTAAAAAAAAAAAAAATAATGGTGTAGAAATAAAAAGGGTTAGTCCTAATGCCTCTATCATTTACTTACTCGGGTTTAAGTTGGTAAGGACCGGGAATGTATCGTCATGGCAAGTTCTAGAGTCGTAAGAACCAAGCGGCTATTCACACAAGAAACGAAAAATGAGCATTTAATTTAAAGATATGTATTTGTATGCTCAATAAAGGCTCAAAACTCACTTTTGTGGGAATGGGTTTTTTATGTGATCAAGTATATATAATCAAATTTTAACTAAGTTTGTCATGCCTCTTCATAATTTTCTTATGTTGGTTCTTTTTATCACGACGCTATCGGTTGTAAATTTGTAAAAATATAACCTTTTTAGAACTTGAAATTCCCGAATTAAACCTAGACAAGTAAAAAATGAAAAAAAAAATTGAAAAAATTTGGGGTGATTAGCGGTTTTACAATAGAGTTTTGTGTAAGGCTTGTATTTAGGACTTGCAAGATTCAAGGTTTTAGCATCCCCCCACACTTAAATTACACATTGTCCTCAATGTGTCCCAAAAATAAGTTTTTAGGTTGATTGAATGTGTAAAAAGGGTGAAAAAGCAAAAATTTTGTGTTACTGGGCGCTGAACACGGCCCCGTGTTGTCCGGGCATGGCCCCGTGTTCAAGTGCCAGTAACAAAATTAAATCAAGAGAAACAGAAGCCTGGACACGGGGGCGTGTTGGGTGAACACGACCCGTGTCCAGTTTACCTGAACTGGGTATTTCTGCAGACTGTGCAGCACGGGGCCGTGTTGGGCGGACACGGCCCGTGCCGAACTTACTGTAATGAAGAAATTTTGTCGGATGGTCCTGTTTTCCTGCATGGGGTGCTGGTTCAAGTTTCCCTTGTATCCTTTGCCATCTCAAGTGTGTTTTATTCCTGAAAATTAAAACTAACTAGAAAACATAAAAATTAACTAAACTAAACTAAGGATAGTTCCGCGGAATGCCTCCGTGGTGCGCCACGTTTATAAGGGTCCTTGGCTAGACCCACCTTATCAGGTGGTTCTGGCTCATCTTCAATTAGGGGGTCGTCATTGCCAAATGGATATTTCATTGATCGTTCAAGATCGGCACACCTTTTGAAGGCCCCTAATTGAATAGGTAGATTGTTGAACTTCCGGTTTTTCAAAGCTTCGTGAGTTTTTACAAATGGTCGTCCCAACACTAGAGGAGCGTCATCGAGGATGACAAAGTCGGTTGGGATTACCATTTGATTCAAGACATCCTCAACTATACCGATTGATTTTATTACCTTCCGATTAGATAGAAAAATGGGTATTTGAAGTGGAGAAAAATCACTAATACTTAATTTTTCGAAAATGTAGTTAGGCATTATGTTAACACAAAGATCTTTATCGATTGTGACATTACTAATAAACGAATTTTGAAAGAAACATGGAACCGGTGTAATGTTAATTTCAAATGGGTCTTCTTTTATTAGCGAGGTTTGATCATTAGTTAACTTAACACTTACCGTTTAGTCAATTTTAGTGTTAGTGTTTAACTCTTTTAAAAACTTAGCATGAGTTGGAACTAAACAATGATTTTCAAAAGAAGGTGACAAGAGATTAATTTCTTCAAAATTAGACTCTTCTTGAATTTTAGCGTTGTCGGACTCACCTTTTTCGTTGTTTAACTCATGTGTCGGTTCTTCACTTATTTGTTCTTCCATTTTTACACTTTCAGTTATCTCTTCTTTATTTAATTCTTCTCTTGCGCGGGACTCCTCTTCCCTTGCGTGAGATTCTTTTATATAGTGATCGATAACTCTAAGGTGTTCTAATATCCTATCGGTCACTTCGGTTATAGAAAAAGAATCGAGATTTTCAAAGCTTGAATCCGGTTGTTCGATCCTTTGTTCCTCATAATACCCATATGAAGTAGATGGTTCACATCATTGTTCTTCATTGTAAGCATATGATGGATAAGGGTCGTAATTTTGTTCTTCATAATACTCATACGAGGTGGGTTGTTCACGCCATGGTTCCTCATAATAAGCATACGAAGGTGGTGGCTCATATCTTGGTTCCTCAAAGTATGAGTAAGAAGGCTCATACCTTGGATCATCAAAATATGAGTATGAGGGAGGAGGTTCATACCTTTGGTCTTCATAGGATGTGTATGAAGTTGATGGCTCGTACCTGGGCTCCTCATAGTAGGTATATGAAGTGGATGGTTGATATGAGCTACAATATTGAACCGAGTGTGGATTACTACAATTAGTGCAATAGTTACTCCTATAATCATCCTCCTCATAGGTGTAGTTGTAACCTCCTGAGTATTGATCCATAAGAATCACTCAGCAGACCACAACCAAGTCTCGAGATCAGAAAACGAAAATAAAAACAGAAACAGAGGCTGGACACGGCCCCGTGTTCAGTGGACACGACCCCGTGTACAGAATCTGTATCTGGGCGTTTTAAGTAAATTTACTGATTTTGTTGAGCACGGGGCGTGTTCAGTGAGCACGACCCCGTGTTCAAGTTACTGTTACTGGGTGTTTTATGAAAAATGTGCAGCACGGCCCCGTGTTCAGTGAGCACGGCCCGTGTTCAGGTTACTGTAAATGCAAAACTAAACTAAAATGCAGAAAAATGTGCGCACGTTTTGAAAAAGTTTTGAAAAACTGATTAGGCCGTCGATTTTAAGCTTTCTTAAAATCCTTGTGTCCCCGGCAACGGCGCCAAAAACTTGATGCGTGTGAAGTGTCGTTAGTTTTTAATGTATATGTTAAGCCCTTTTTAACACTTTTTAGCCAAGTTTTAAATTTATAAAACACGATATTTACTAACACTAAACACACATATGGGCAAGTGCACCCATCGTGAGCGTAGTATATAGTGTTGGTAAGATACCGAGGTCGTCCAAGGACACAAGAGCTTTTAGTACCGGTTTATCCTCAACGTCTAATCAAATCAAAAAGTTTAGAAAAATGTTTTAAACTAAGAAAAATAAAAACTAACTAAAATGCTGAAAATAAAAATAAAAACAGATAGACAAGATAAATCACTTGGTTCTGACTCGTGTTTAGTGTAACCTTTGATTATTTCCGCACTTATTTAAGAGATTATCTTAGTTATTGTAGTAGGCCCCTCTTTTGAAGGTGACGTTACCCTCAACCCAGTAGTTTGAGTCAGCAAGGATACAATCCTAAAGGGTCGGATTATTGAAAGATAATTAATTAAGTTATTAATGCAAATTATGGTAGGCCCCTCTTTTGGAGGTGACGTTACCCTCGGCTAAGCAGTCCGAGTCAGCAGGGATACAATCCTAAATAGCCGGGTTATAGTATTAATAGTAGTTAACTTATGAGGGGATCAAAGAGTTTGGACCCCCGCCATCCAATACCGTTAAGTATTGAAGGAGGTCCTACTAAATTTGACCCTGGTCCCTTGCAGGATCTCTAAACGCTGAACAACGGCAAGACTCTTACCAAACCGTTCCCTTAACCCCCGACCAGGTAGCCAACATATCTCCATATAGACCGTGGAGATATGAATGGTGAAAATCTTTTATTTTATATAGACAATAAAATAATGCCAAGACACCACGGACAAACGATAAGGAAGAATCACCTTCAACATAAGAAACTAGTTATTAAAGTCATTAATACAAAACCAAGTAAAAAGTGCGAAAAGATTAAAAATAAAAAGTATTACACTAGACACTTGTCTTCACCAAGTGATGTAAGAGACTTAGGCAAACATGGCCTTGATTGTCTAGAACTCTTACGATCAATCTTGGATCCCAAGACGACTCACACACTCTATGATGGACAATGGATGATGGTGGTGGATGATGGTGTTATGGTGGTGGTGGGTGGTGGGTGGAGTGTGAGAGAGGTGGTGTGCCAAGGGATGGTTTGAGCTTGAGCCAAGCACTCCTATTTATAGGCTGAACAGAAGCCTGGACACGGCCCCGTGTCCACCCTTCTTCTCTTTCTTCATTAATTGCTCTTGTCTGCATTAGTTGACCACGGCCCCGTGTCCGCTGGGCACGACCTCGTGTGCAGAAGCGTATCTGTACTATCAAGATTTGCTCAGATTATGCGAATCTTTGAGTTGACCGCTGCCCCGTGTTCGCTGGGCACGCCCCCGTGGTGGGTGATAGAAGCTTCTACAACTTTGTCTTTTCTGCAGATACTTGAGCACGCCCCGTGTTCGCTGGACACGCCCCGTGTTCACTGGACACGCCCCGTGTTGAGCTGAGCACGGGCACAACCCCATGCTCAGCTGGGCACAGCCCCATGCTCAGCTTTCTTCTTGTTTTTGCTTTGGGATATGTTGTCGAGGAGTCGGGCATGCCACGTTTCTTCCTTTTCTTTGTACTTATGTTGGTTTTGGCTGTATATTTGTTCCTTTTGTTCGTTTAAGCTCATTTGATCCTGAACATACAAAAGGAAGACAAAAGCACACTTTTTCCAACATTAGTACTAAAAAAGGGTTAGTTTTATGCCTCATTTGATGTAATTTATATGTTGCATTTTACACACATCACTAGTCTAGCTTCATTTTATGTCACTAAGGTACAGGTCCGCCTAAGTGTATCTTGCTCATCCTATGCATCAGCTCCTGAAAACACATGTGAAAATAGGTACGTCAGCATAAAAATGCATGTGAGATACATAGGTTTATTGATTTAGGATTCATGACTTGCATTTGAAAGAAAAGTTTTAAAAGTTAGTCATGAACCTTGTAAAATGTTTTCTTTTATAAATCATATGAAAATCGATAAGTAAATAGATGATATATAAAAGAAAGATGTGTGGTTAAATAAATAACCAAGTAAAATGAATTTGTATAAGTTATGTTGTTTGTAAAACAATGTTTATGTGAAAATATGTTCTTTGTATAATATGTAATATGTCGAAATTGAAATGGTTTACATAACGCTACGATATATAATATCATAAAAGCACTTATATATAGGAAGGACCAGCGGCGTATCCACCATGCTTTTATCATATTACATATGCATCGTTATATAAATCACTTACCCAAAACAAACCACCAACATGTCTTGTTTAAACAAATGCCAAATGTTTATGTATACGATGTCTATTGTCAAATGTAAATCATGTAATGTGTAAACAAATGTCATGTATGGCAAGTAAGAAAGTGACTACTTAAACCATATGTAAAATGCACAAAACAAAGTATTGAAATAAATCATAGTTTAAATCATGGTTATGTTTTGTAAAATAAATGCATGCTTTACTGATACAAATATCTATGCGGTATTGTTACAATGCATACATTCAAGCCTTGTGACTGTGGCGACAAACCCTCAAACAAATTAAAGGTTTATCTGAATTATGTATATTGGATTCAGTCATCCCTTGCGTCCAAACAAACCTAGGATTCCAGGGATGGGAGTTGTCAATTCCTATGGTACCATTACTTACTACCAAGCGGCATGGCCAATGTTAATGAACGTATTTTTGTCCCATTTAAACAAACCAAATGTCATACCAAATATAAGCACGTTATGTGAAAACAATGTACTAAGTATGCAATAAATGAACATACATAGCATGAAAGTGATGTAAAACAATGTGTACATATGCTGAAATCAACATATGAAACAAATGTGTTTAAGAAATCAATGTACGAGCATGTTAATAAAACATACATAGCAAAAACATGGATGAAATCATGTACTATATGTGTACTAATGAACATAGCAAGTATATGATATAAAAACATGAAAGGCTCGAAAGTAACAAGTAGGCACATGTGTTTAACCCAAAATGTTTGAAAACAGTAAAAGAGGGGACTATGTACTCACTTGAGATTGATCAAGAGTCTTGAAATAACAACCAAGCAATGCTAAAAAGATCACGGAATCAATCGGCATCTAATATAGGTAACTACATTAATAAACCGAACCTAAATCAGAAGATCGGATAAAATGAGGTTTCGTAAACCAAATGAGCATAGGAACTCATGTGACATGGTTTAACAAAGCCTACATACTAAAACAAAACCTAACCTAAGTGCTTACGGCCCATTACGACCCGTTTAGGTAGCTTACGCTACTTTAACGCGTCGTCGCGTAAAACGCGTTCGGACCACCTAACTAGTCCTATGACAAGTATTATATGCCTTAACATGTCTAATAATGTTGCCTAATCAGTTTAGATGTCAAAATTTAAGTTACATATGCTTAAAATGAATTTATGCGCAAAAAGGGCATTTTGGTCATTTTCCTAAGGCATATAAACTAACTAAACGTAGTGACCATAAGGTATAACCTCGGAAGGTTATTCCCTATACAACTATGGTCATAAAATATGTTTGGTCGGATCCTAATGATCGACCAAACGGGTCGGGTTCGAAAGTCTAAGCGGTTGTTTAGACCGCTTATCTTACGACCCTATATAAGCACTAAACCTAAAGTGACGAGTTAAACATGTTAGAACATGTTTAACAAAGTTTGAAAACAAGTTTGATATCAAAACAAAGGGTTTTGATACCCAAAAATAGTTTGGTTGCAAAATACGCATAAACGCGCATTTTGACCGAAACTATGACTCGTCACTATACCTAAATAACGTGGTAATCAGTAGGTATAGTCAGCAAGGACTATGACCATCGTGATTACGCTCACATTGCGAAGTTCAAACGAACTTCGTGTTGACCATAAACTGGTCAAAGCAGAAAGTTGACTTTTGTACTTAAAAACGCATAAAAGAACGAAAGAATACTTACAAGAGATCCAAGAAATGGAGTTTTGATCTTAAAATTTTCTCAGGTATGAAGGTTTTAACCTTCAACTTAGAGAAATCAGATCAAAGTGTGTGTTACAAATGAAAAACTTGTGGGTTTATGTCACGACCCCCGACCCACCCTGGACGGAATCGGGAGCCGCGAACAGCCAAGTGGTACCGATGATTATTTTATAAAATATTGCAGCGGAAATTTCATCAGGACCGTGAGTTAGGAAAAATATCAGAGTTTAGAAAACACCGGATTTTTATTTATTAAATAGATGGGATAAACCCATGTTTTACAATGGTAGCTTTAATAAAGATAAATTTATAAAACAATATTTCTTAATTTGATTTAATTAATAAATAAGCCACTTCTTGATGCCTTTCAGTGCCGTATCCATCTCTTAATCCAATCTACTGTAATTACCTGAAACATGTTTGAAAAAGGTTTTGTCAGCGGGAAATACTGAGTGAATCATTCTTTTATGAAAACGACTCATTTGTTATAATTTACAGTATTAAGAGAGATTACAATGTTTATTTCAACCAACTACCCACAGTATTTGTCACCAACTCGTTTTGGTGACTGTGGTCATATTACTATTGAGTCCGTTCACCCAATAGTAACGAGTATCATTAATTAGGTTCGCCCACCTAAAGTGATAAAAACAGTAATGTGCACAATACCCCACATACCGGCTGTAATTTGGTGACTACATATACTTAATCACTGTAATTATAATCTTGAAAATAAACATACTTTTGTAAACCAATTTGATAAAAAGAGAATGACTCACATTATAAGCATGCAGATAAGCTTTGATACATTGCAGATTTATACAGGCAGAGCTTAGCCTATTGATTGGTCTTGTAATCTAGTGCACACGAACTAGGTAAGTAACTAATACAGCATTTACAATAACTCACGAGATTAAAACCCTCACAACGAATGACAAAGTGCAATCACTTAAACATCCATCGGATTCACAACGAATGACAGAGTATTCCCCGAGTTCGGGTGGTACTCAAACATCCTGTCGGAATCACGACTAATGACAAAGGATAGCGCTTAAACATCCGGTCGGATAGTTTCAATCGATCGGACATTGAATCGTAGCAGCGATCGAGTTAATACCCGATATCGGAACAGCGCCTCGCTATTATAATTGTAATTTCTACTTCAGAGTGGTAATATTTCGTTTTTGGAGAATTTTGATCGACACAGAATGAAAGCTCCTGAGCTAGGCTATTTATAGGTGAAATTCAGACTTGTCGCGGCCCGCGTAAACCTTCGGCCAAACCTTACGCGGCCCGCGTAGCCGCCTAGTCTACGCGTAGGGTTGCTGAGTCACCAGTAGGTCTGCCAGGTGGATGCCACGTGTCCCTCAGGCTTATCCGGAGATCCGCCTTGCTGGCGCGGCCCGCGTAAGACTTGGCTTATCTTTACGCGGCCCGCCTGAAGACTAAATATTTGATTTTCTTAATTATTGATATGGATTGGGGTTTCTGGGGTTCGGGTTTTTACTAAGGGATCAATTTGGGACATTTTTGAATATAATTATATCACAAGGAAAAAGGGAATAAAATAGTGAGAAAAGAGAATGGACCCACTTTGTGACTTTAGGGTTCAACTAGAAAGGCCCCTGGTATAAATTTTGGATATAACTTTTGGACTATTTTGAAAATATATAAAGCACTCATGTTAAGTATAGTACTCCTAATTCAACCTTATCCCGATGTCCGAGATCGAATCCCAACAACTTAGTCGGGCAGAGCCCTGACATATGTTATGAGGCTCAGATCAATCGGAAAGGGTAGCGGTGATCGGGAGTTAAAACACTTAAAACGGGGCAGAGCCTTATTATTATTATTATTAAAAGAAAAAGAAAATTATAGAGAAAGTGGCGATTAGAGTGAAAGCTTCTGAGCAATCAAAAAGGTGATATGGGTCTCTTATTTATACTACTTTCAATATGGTTTGAAGTGTATATTTAGTTGCCACCTGCAGCCTTACTATAATTGTTCATGCCACTCGTCCCTGTGTAGAATTTTAAAATTAAATATTATTATTTTATATTTTGTTTTGATTCTATCCATTCATACGTGATTACTTACTTTCAATTGTAAGGTTTTTATATTTTAATATTATTTTATTATAATAATTAATTCAATAGCTTTATTTATTTGGCGCGTATAACTTCTAAAATATAACGTTTTATAAAATAATTAATATGTCTTTAGAATGAGAATATTTTTGTCTACATTTGGGTCTAAGTTTCATTAAAAAAAATAGAGTAGGTTCAAAATACAATATTTTTATAATTTAATTATTAAACGGTTCCTGGGCCCTGTCTAGTTACTTCCTATTTCTATCAGTCGACTTACCCGTAATATACCTGTCTAATAATATAAGTTTTTATAGACTTTTATTTTATTAGAAAGGTCACCCCTATAAAGGCCAATTAATTAGAATAATATTTCAACCAACAATATATATAAAATAATGTTTAAACTATTTGGGTTGAATATTTATAGTAAAAAGAAACTAGTTACTAGTGGTTAATAAATTTAACCAAACCTATAATTCTTATATAAAAATAGGGATGTTACAGTTTATATAGTTTTCGGGCAACCGCTAAGATCATTCCTCAATAAACGAGCTTCGATCTGAGCCATACAAGTGTACCCACAGTTTTAGAATACCATGGGCACCCCAAAACAGCCAATAGACTTGATAAAAACCATTTGCAAACATGGGGAACAACTGGAAATAGCTGGAATCATGTTTTTGCTGATCTGCAGGTCTCTCGCCCCCCGCGTAAGAGACAAGGCAGGCTTACGCGGCCCGCATCCGCCAACAGTTCAGCAAACAAGTTTTGTTATTTGCAGTTTCAGTCCCTGCATGATATTTAGGCTCATTTTGACACGTTTAAGGCCCGTTAAGCCATTTTCAAGGCTCTATAATGATGCCTAAGCATAGGGAACATGAAACATGCTTGAAAATATGTCAGATGTTGGTTCGTTTGGCCGTATGGTTGCGTTATTCAGTTAATTACGATGAAACACGAACGGACGTGAAAAACGATCCAAATTACGCGAGGAATGGAATTTTATCATGCCAATCACTAAAATAAAATATTTTAATGATTACATAAATTTTTGGATGTCCGGATGTATTCAGAACGTAAGATATGCGCGAAAATGCAAACTTATGCCCTTTTTGACGCTTTTAGTCCCTATTTGATCTAAAAGTTTATTTTAGCACACTGAACCCTTCAAAGCCTATTTCTAAGCTATGTAAAGGATATTTATGGTATGTTTAACTTATGATCATGTTCCGGATTGTTCGTTACAGTACGAATCGACATACTTTCGCAGTTTGTCGAAATTAGTCCCTGTAAGCGAATAAACTTGATTTTGCCATACCAAAGCCTTCAAAACTTATTTCTAAGTTATGTAAATGTTATTTAAGGTATGTTAAGAAAAAATTGATGTTCCAGAGTGTTTGTCGCATTAAACTGATTACGTTTATGCATCAGTTTGCGTATAACTCTCCAGCAAGCGATATAGAGTTTGAAATTGAACAAAAATCAAAACATGCAAAATGTCAAACATAAACAAACAAACATTGGGATCAAATAACATTACTTTATTGAAAACTGAACTGATTAAGGTTTATACAATGATTACAAGCACAGATGTCACAATTACTTCTACCATCCTGATGCAAATACGATTTTCATCAAAAGGAAGGCTAAAAGGTTCCTTGAAGATGAACTTCTTAGTCGACGAACTGGAAGTAACTTAGTAGATCTTGAAGAAGTTCAAGCACTACAAACAACCGTTGACAAGGTCGGAACGTCTGAACCACAACAAATTGTTGATACCGAATCAGACCCGAACACAAGCCTTCGCAAGAGCATCAGGACTCGTAAAGAACCCGATAGATACCTTTGGCATGTTGAGGGTTCTGAAGTCCTGACAGTGGTCGAGTCTAATGACGAGCCTACTAGTTACAAATATTCTATTTCTAATCCAGATTCTGCGAAATGGCTAGAGGCCATGGAAGCCGAGATGCAATCCATGCGTGACAATCAAGTCTGGGACTTGGTTGAGCTACCCCCCGAATCTGGGGCAGTAGGGAGCAAATGGGTTTTCAAGAGAAAAAAACCGACATGCATGGAAATATACAAACCTATAAAGCGCGGCTAGTAGCGAAAGGTTTCACTCAAACTCAAGGTATTGACTATGATGAAACCTTCTCGCCCGTTTCTATGATCAAATCGATCAGGATATTACTTGCCATAGCTGCGTACTATGATTACGAAATTTGGCAAATGGATGTTAAAACCGCCTTTCTTAATGGACATCTTTCCGAAGATGTTTATATGATTTAACCTGACGGTTTTATCGATCCAAAATATCCTAATAGGGTATGTAAGCTAAACAAGTCCATTTATGGACTCAAGCAAGCATCTCGGAGCTGGAATCTTCATTTTGACCAGAAAGTCAAAGAGTTTGGTTTTGTCAAGAACGAAGATGAACCTTGTGTTTACAGAAAGGCTAGTGGGAGTGCTATATCATTTCTCATCTTGTATGTAGATGATATATTGATCATTGGAAACAACATCCCCATGCTTAAAGAAATTAAATATTGGTTGGGATCTTGCTTCGCAATGAAGGATCTTGGAGAAGCCGCTTACATTCTAGGAATCAAGATCTATAGGAATAGATCTAAGCGACTTCTTGGGCTAACTCAGAGCACATACATAGATCAAGTAATGAGACGCTTCAAGATGGAAAACTCTAAGAAAGGTGGTGTTCCAATGACTAAAGGAACCGTCTTGGACAAATCGCAAGCTCCCTCTGAGGACCGTGAGATAAAGCAAATGGAAGCAGTTCCATATGCTTTAGCGATTGGTTCTATCATGTATGCTATGGTATCTACTCGACCAGATGTCTCATATGCTTTGAGCATGACCAGCCGTTACCAGCAGAGCCCTGGGATTGCCCACTGGACTGCAGTTAAGAACATCCTTAAGTACTTGAGAAGGACAAAAGATATGTTCTTGATATTTTGAGGAGTCAATGAGGAGCTCACTGTAAAATGTTACACTGATGCTAGTTTTCAAACTGATCGAGATTCCTCTCGCTCACAAACGGGTTTCGTGTTCACTCTCAACGGAGGAGCTGTTTCATGGAAAAGCTCCAAGCAGAGTGTTGTAGCAGATTCCACCACGGAATCTGAGTACATTGCCACATCGGATGTCGCAAAGGAGGCTGCTTGGATGAAGAAGTTCATAACTGATCTCGATGTGGTTCCAAGTATCATGAAACCCATCCAGATATTTTGTGATAACACAGGTGCTATTGCTCAAGCCAAGGAGCCTAGATCACATCACAAAGCCAAGCACATTTTGAGAAAGTTTCACTACATACGTGAGATTGTGGAACGTGGATACATCGTTATAAGCAAAATTGACACAGATCAAAACCTAGCTGACCCATTTACTAAGCCAATGACTCAAGAGAAACATGACCGTCACATGGACGCTATTGGGCTTAGATTAGCTAGTGAAATGTTTTGATTTAGTATTTGGATGTACGGACATCAAACAGTTGTATTCATGTATTCATTTTGATTTACTAGTTAAATGCAATTCTTGAATCCTACAACTGTGTTCGAATTTGATACGTTTAATCCATGAATATTGTATTCTAAATTATCCGTAGTCGGCCAGACTCGTGGGAACGACTTTGAATTAAGACTATTCTGATTTTGGACTCAAGGAGTTGACTTCCAAATTCACAGGCCTCATTGTGAATGACGCTGGATGTAACTCGCATCAAATCATCTTCATGGATCTTAGTCATAAGATGTTTTTGATCTAGGCATACTCATTTAGTATCCTCTGACCTGAGATACATACTAGAACTTTCGTTTACTAAAGACTATTCTTTGATCAGTGTCAACCGCTGTTACGTAACTGCCAGTCATAAAGGCATTGGTTGGGAATGGTTCTGAAGTTCAGTGGGAGTTGTATGTAGTAAAGATGGGATTCTGTACTCTTACATTATATGTAACAGTTAGACATCTGGGCACCCTTGTTGATTCAAACTGGTGAAGTGTAAGGCCTTACCCAAACTTACTGTGTGTTTGATTGGACCACTTTGATTCTTGAACGAGAACGATAATGATTGAACGCCATATGAGATTGAATCTGATCCATGTCTCATTGTTCAATTGATGTCTTTTACAGAAAGGATAGATGACAACGATTGCCATAAGTCTATTATCTTCAAGTAGCAAACGTTGCTAAAGGGAAGATACCTTGGTTAGTGACTTTAAAGTGTCATGACCTGTTGGGGGCAGCTATGTGTAGCTAGAACACCGCTGGCTGTCTGCGTTGAAATCTTATCAGAGACCGTCCAAGTGGGAGCTGTTGGATATTTATGTCCGGTTCGATAAGT